>KZ807520.1:341595-381431 GCA_000696205.2 Oncopeltus fasciatus | reverse complement strand
TATATATAAATAAAATAAGAGAAAAAATATAATGAGACAAAATAAAATTAACAATAAAATAAATAATTCACTGAGCAGGGAGAAGGGGCTCATCGACCCAACTCCTAATAAGTTTAGGCATTAAGGCCCAGGAGAACGTGAGGGCTTCTCCGTTTTAGTCGCCGAGGAGGATTGGAGTCCGACGACAGGGATTGGGCATATGGATTGGGATGAAATTGGAGTTTGCTGTGGAAGAGCTTGAAGCGGGTGGAGATAAGGTCTTTGACAAAAGGAATATTAAAGTCGTGATGAAGGGTAGAGTTGGACACATAATATGAAGCGTTAGCAATTATTCTGAGAATTTTGGACTGAAAGGATTGTATTCATAGGATATTGGAAGGCTTAGCGGCACCCCACAGTTCTGCACCGTAGGTCCAGATTGGTCGTATTATGGTCTTGTAGATGGTCAGTTTGTTTTCTAATGTGAGCTGCGAGCGCCTATTTATAAGGCTGTATAAGAGTCCGTGGTATCTGTTGAAGGAGTTCTTGATTTTAGTATGTTCATTCCAGTTGAGTCGTGAGTCAAGGTGAAACCCAAGGTAACGGACTGAATCAGAGAGAGGTATAGGTATGTTATTGTATGTAACATTATCAGGAGAATCTTTTCTTAGTTGAAAATTTACCTGTACGTATTTGGACTCATTTATTTAAATTCTCCATTTGCTGCACCACTGCTGAATAGTATCAAGGTGGATTTGTAAAATGTTAGAAGCGGTCTTGGACTCAGGATAGGAGGAGAGGATCGCTTTGTCATCTGCAAAGAGAGCTGAAAGAGTTAATACTCATTCGTGGATAAGTTCATACACCTAATTGATGAGTAGGGATGTCTGCAGTATAAAGGATAAAAAGGATGGGTCCAATCACACTGCCCTGTGGAACACCCGCTTTCACGGAGTAGTGTTCGGAGTAATCTGATCCTTGCCGGACCCTAAAGAAACGGTTAGAAAGATAAGATTTAAGAATTAGGTAGATGGTACTTGGAAATATGGACCTCAGCTTATATAATAGACTAGCATGCCATACTCGGTCAAATACTTGAGGGGCATCTAAAAATGCACCAGAAAAAAATTCTTTTCGCTCGAGAGAAGAGGAAATAAAGTCTACAACGCGAAACACCTGCTGGACAGTAGAATGATGGGATCGTAAGCCGAACTGATGATTAGGAAGAATATTTAAGGAAGTTATTATAGGTATTATTCGTTATAAAAGAACTTTCCCATATTCTTTGGAAAGTAAAGGAAGGGTAATTGGTCGATAGGATAATGTGTTAGAAGAAGATTTACTGTGTTTGGGAAGTGGAAAATGGGTGGTTCGAAGGACACAATTATAGAGGTAAGTGAGGAAAACGATTGCTTTTTGGGGTAGATTTCGAAGTATTAGCCCGGTGATAAGGTCATAGCCGGGTGCTTTGCGCTTAGGCAGATGGTTAATAATGTACTTGACATCAGAAGGTGTCACTGCCTTGATCGGTAAAGACATTGGTAATGGTATATCCAGTGACTCCTCAACCTCCAAGTTATCGGGATCTGGATGAGGAATGAATGTTTGCTTTAGAAGCTGGGAAAACATTTGGGCCTTGTCTTTGTCGAAAGAGGCCCAGGAACGATCTTCTCGACGCAAGGGGACAGAAGGTTCATGATACTTTAGAATCCTGCGAGTAGCAGTCTAGAGAGATTTGTCTGCTTTTGAGAGGCTAGGCAGGTAGGCATTAATTGCCTTATTTCGTAAAGCACCTAGTTTTTGCTTTACAAAACGAGATAGCTGGTTGAACTCCCTACGATCTAAGGGATGTCTGTGCCTCTGGAACAGGGCTCGAGCTTGACGCTTAGCCTGTATGAGATTTTTAATGTAATCAGGGAGGGGTCCAGCTGAATTTACAGTGTAGCGGGTGCTGGTCATGTTTCAAGTTAGCCTTCTAAAGACATTGCTGAACCTTTATTCTAAAGAACTGAACACCAGCATCCAGCTCTTCAGAGGTTTTTAAGGAGATTCCGAGGTCGAGTGACTCTTCTAGGAGAGTTCTAAAAAGTGGCCAATCAATGGGACCGCTTATTAAGGTTGGTGGCAATTGTCTAGGGATAGGTGTGAGAGACACACAGTGTAAGGAGGACCTGTGGTCAGAGGATAGTTCATTTAATGTTTTTACAGAGTGAAGGTAGGTCATAAGATTTTTACATATGAAAAATCTAGGATATCAGGAAGACGGTTTACATCGGTGGGCCAATAGGTAGGAGAGGACGGACTTAGAGTGGAGATATTGTGAGAGGAGATAGCATTATACAGAGCACGGCCACGGGAGTTGGTCATTCTCGTGCCCCACCGCATATGTTTCGCATTATAATCTCCGCCAGAGAGGAAACGGGAACCTAAGGGTTTAAAATGTTTTTGTAATTGGCCTGAGGTGATAGATTTCTTAGGAGGGCAATATACTGCAGAAAAGGTGGAAGTATTGATGGACACTGAAGTGGATTAGACCGAGTCTGTAGGAGTAGAATGTGTTAAATGATGAATATGGGAAGTGCGAATAAGGAGCGCAGTTCCACCATGAGCTCGTCCGTCTGGGTGATCAGTTCGGTAAGTTGTCTAGCCTGGTATGTTGAGTTTTTTATTTTTTGTTAGTCGTGTTTTAGTAAGTAAGAGTACGTCTGTACATTTGTCTTCTAGAGCTAGTTTGAGTTCGTTTGTATGTGTTTGAATGCTGTTAGCATTCCAGAAGAGGACAGAAAAGGATCTAGGAGAGGAGGAGTTCATTTACTGCCAGACGAGAAAGTCATATTAGAGACTACTGTTGACAAAAGATTTAGGAGAGGAGTCATGCAGGCGCGAAATTCCGAGAAATAGGAGTGGAGCATCAATCACTAGATATTGATGGTGGAGGAACAGGAGAGATGGTAGGTTGCTCTCCTCTGGGAGTCTGGCATTAAGGAAGAGGGTCTTCTTGTCTGGGCTGGTAGGTCGCCTTTGCATAAGAATAACCTGAGTACTTTTCTGGTTGTGGGTGGTGGGGGTTTTCGAGCTACAGGTGCTGAGTCCTGCTGTCTGGTGGGCTGAATCCGCTGCTTCAAATCTTTGTAGACCTGGTAGCCTGGATGGTTTTCTGGCAAAGAGCGCAGACAGCAGGTGTACTGCGAGATTTCTGACAGTCCTCTGTCAGATGTGTCCCTCCACATTTGACGCATCGGGCACCATACTCACAGTATCTTTTAGTGTGACCGTATTCCTGGCATTTGTGGCACTGAACTATGTCTGTTCGAGGGAGAGGCTTCTCCACTCGTATTCTGCAATGGCAAAGTGATGTTATATTGTAAATCTCGTCTATATTGCTTGTGGGCTCGACATCCACAAAGAACAAGGGCAACGGAGTCTTTATATAGGCGTCCTTGCCAGGCCTGCTTGTTGTGATGTTAATGGCATTTCTGACCTGGAAGCCATATTTAGTGAGCTCCTCTTTGATATAATCAGGAGAGGTTGAGTGGTGGAGGTGACGGATGACGACCCTGACTGCACGCTCTTCCTTTAGTTGGTATGTGTGATGCTGGGCGTTTGTCTCTTTCAGATAGCTCACTATACCTCTGTAGGTGTCTGGGCTATCTGGCATTATTTTGGTGTCATGCTGACGATTGACACAGGTGTATCTCCCGCGGCCGACTCGCTCATCGAGTTGAATGCACATTAAACGAAAATTTTGTACGTTTCTGACAAAAATGGGAGGTGGTCGGGGTATACGTTGGGTGTTGATTTCCATCTCCTCTCCAGTAATGTTTTGAAGAGGCTGAAAAGGGTTTACTGTAGTAAAGGTTTTCATTCCTATCTGTCATTTCGTTGGTGGGGGGGTGTGATTGTCACTCCTTGAGAGGTGCTGGGGCGTGTTTGTAGTTGGTCTCTCTCCAATGGAGTGCTACTGGCGGAATGCCACCTCTTATCTTAAAGAGGGGCCATGGGTGCACCACGACGCTTCTCTTTTCGCCCTCCACTAGCAATCACCTGATGATAATGATTGCCTCCCTTAATTTATGCATTAATTTATGAAGTAAAGAAAAAACAAGGAAGTAGAGTGGCCAAGTCTCGAACCTGTAACGCAGGGTTAAGAGTCTCGAACAGAGCCTCCTACCCAGCAGGCTGAGTGATAAGGGAGGCTATGAGAGCCCAGCGCGGCGAGGTGGGGGCCGAACAGGTCTTCCCCTGTCTCCCTTGTGCTCCTTAACAGCTACAAAAATCGTTCAATTTACTCACCGTTTAGATGTGATCCTCGTCGACTCATGTCACTGACACTTCATTGCAAATGTATGTAGAGTTTGAGATCTCAGTTCTTTCCACAACTCGTATATTATTTTTGGAAAGACAGAGCACTATTTACAGTTGTGTTCTGATCACTGCCTACACCGCTACTTGACCAAATTTATGTTACAGATTCTCAGAACACATTTATGTACTATAATATTTTTACAAAAAATGCTTATAAAGGAAGAAGCTTTCGAATGTAGCTAGAGAAAAATTCACTGGTCTTAAATTTTATAATCATTGTTCTCTCCAGTTGTTATTAAATTTTCTTTTACTCTTTTTAATGTAAATATTTAATAAAACATTCCTGCAGGATTAAAAAAAAAAAAAAAAAAAAAAATTGGACATGGGATCCAGAACACTTGTTTACATTTGGCTTGCTTGCTACATACATCACCATTGTATATTTTTGAGCTTTTAAATTTTAAATTTGTGGGAAGAATTTAGCACCATACACACACACACACACACACACACACACACACACACACACACACACACACACACACACATCTTATTCTGTCTGGCAAATTTTTCTTCACTTAAAATGAGTATATTTAATATAATTTTGTGTTTGATTTTCATGAGTTTACTCTTCATATCTAAAATTGTAAAAATACAATTTGCTCTAAAATAGGGGAGAAAATTGCATCAAAACTTTCTATGCCAATAAAAGTATATTTTTACATTTATAACAAATTATATTATTTACTTAGACAATATTTATAATTTTCATATTTTTTTCACTGTAATATTTAGATAATGTATACATTTGAATGAATGAATTTGTTATTTTACTTCTTATTTCAGAAGTCGGAAAAAAAATTTAATTAATTAATTTATTATGCTTTTTCACTTCCAAAATTGTAAAAATCTCATGAATGAAATTTTCTGACCCAGTTCCTGGCCTGTGGAAGCTGACTCCCATGGGCTTGTGGGCATGCCCAGAGATATTGACCCAAATCTCCTAAGGCTGAAGGTACCTCTTACACTGTTAAGCATTTAAGTTTCATAATTAAAATTTGTGATCCTATTCAAGGATTTTTTTATCACATCATGATAAAAGTAGCTAAAATTATATTGGAAAGGCTAAGGTAGTTAAGTCAAAGAAGTCTAAGAGGATTAGTGATTAAAAGAGCAACAGGCTGTTTTCTAAGACAGATGTAAGTATTTTGTAAAATACATTTCTTCATACATTTCCTTTTAATATTAATTTAATGGTAATATGCCAGANCAATGACGTTTCAATCGGTTTATCCTTACACTGTACTCTTCAACAGTTTTACCAGAATTTTGACTATAACGACTAAATCGTATACACTCAGCAAACTTATTCGGTTTTGGGTCGCAAACATTTTGAATCAAACTCTCTAAATCCTGAAAAGTGTTTTCCTCTTGGTTTCTGGGCCTGCTTAAGTCGCACAACCTAACAAGTAATGTTGTCCAATCCGATCAATAACAAGCGAGTTTTGTAATCATCTGGGGTCCGGTTAACGTGGAAATAATTTGTTTGGCTAGTGTATGCAGGTCCTCCAGTGGGCTGGAATATCGGAAGAGATCGTGGCGCCAATGGAAGCCAAGGTGCGGTGATCTCCGGTGCATCTCGTACCCCTTGTACCGCAGGCAGGTCTCTTTTGAATGCTTTTTATTGGGAACTTAGTTAGAAAAGTGAACCTTTTCACCTCAACATATGTATAACAATATGATTATTATAATTGATGTATACAACACCTTGCATACTGGATAGGACAGGGGTAGCAGTCATGGGGTAGGTGCCTCATCCAGGAGGGGGTGTTGAGTTGCAATCGCAAGCCTTACTCTTGCCGTCCGCCCGAAACACCCAATACTTTTGGATTGTAGAAGGGAGTAAGACATGTGGGACTGTCATTTGGGTAAATAGCTCTGGCGATCAGCTGCTAATAGCGTTCCCCCTCTCATAGGAGTCTCGAAAGTTTCTCTCTCGAAAAACAAGAAACAAAGATATTAGCTTTTGGGAACTTTTTGTTTAATTGTTGTTTTATGGTTGTTTTTTTTCTTCTTCTTCGAGTCATTGTAATTAATAAACAATTTTACGTTCAATTTTTGTGTTGCCATGTCAGCAGATGTCCCACGGATCTGTTCCATCAATATCATTTTTATAATAATTAATAGCGTATATATATATATGTGTGTGTGTGTAAAGTTAAAAAATAAATAAATGAAATAATAAATAGCAACAAATTTCCTAACTTATTTAATTTAAAATTGACGCATTTAGAATGCGATGAAACATACATACACTAAAATATATCTAGAAGGAACTCTACAAGTAAACCTGATTATCCCTGTTTTTTTTTTTTAATTTAAAGGTGGGCATAAAAAAGTGTGAATGTGTATTTTTATTACATAACCTAAATATAAGAATAATAATAAAAAAAATTAAATAAGATTAAAATAAGCTCTCAGAGATTGACTCTGTGCTATCTATTCGAAAAAGGCTACTCAACCCATGTATTTAGATTCATCAATATATTTCCAAAATATAATAATTTTGTTAGAACATAAAAAGTCTGAAAAAGTCTTCCTATTACTATTGTGACTACAAATTTCAAAAAACCTTGACCTGCCGTTATCCTTTCACAATTTCAACGTATTGCTAATTATTAATATTTTGTCGAATGAACTTAGTGTGTATCTCAATTCAAAGGAGAAAAACATTTTTTTTTTTTTACAAAAAATTTAGAAGAAAATCAGTTAGACTTATATATACCATTATATATAAATTTTTATTAACAACTCATTTGTAAATTAAGATGATAATTTTAAAAAAAATGTATAACAAATTACATAAGGCAAAAATTTTTGAATGAGATATTCTTTATTTCAAAGAAAATTGTGTTCAATACTTACAAATATCTTTGGTTTGAATAAAACTTTACTTTAGTTTGAATTGAACAAAGGTAATTTATTATAATAATTTTTTTTTCAATTTCAGTTGAGTGATGCCTGAGGTAATGGCAGTTGAGCTTAACGACGAGCCTGACTTGTCAACATTCGAGAACAAGACAGGTCTCGCTGAAGACATGAAATTCTTAGCTTCTATGCCAGAGCTTTGTGATGTAACATTCCTTGTTGGAGACACCAGGGAACCTGTATGTGCAGTGAAGGCTGTCCTCGCATCACGGAGCAGGTATATAATATTATTAATACTGTACATCAAAGAATATTAATATATTGAATGAGTTTTTTTTTTTTTTTTTTTTTTTTTATTCAGATTTTATGAATGAGCACTTATGGGGATATTTTTATACATAAAATAGAAGGTTATTAGATGTTTATAGTTGGGGTTCGGTCAAGGTAGATCCAAAAAAATACAAATTTTAAAAAATGAGTATTTTAAAAATTATCTGCCAACTTTTTAAAAGTTTCAGCTTACATTGTAAGCCATCTCTAGGGCTGTTGAAATACAATGTCATAAGAATAAAAAAAAATTAAATGATTTAAAATATTATTATATAGAATTGCCATTACTAAATGTAATGTGATATCAAAAGTATGAATGTAGTAAACTATGTAGAAAAATTCAAAATACAAAAAACATTCTACAAAAAAAAATTAACCACACCTACTTATCATGAAGACGAGAGGGGACGATTTGTGTCACCAAGATCCCATTTTCATGACTGAGAGGTTGGGTTTGAAACTTGTGATAAATTTTTTGAGATAAGCAATATGGGTGGTGGAAGGAGGAGTAAGTACAAAGGGAGACCAGCCTGCTTCAAAGCGGGCAATACAAAGAAAAAAAGGTAGGTCATTATTGCATTTAAGTAACTTTGACAGGTTTATTTAGAAGGAGGGCTAATGGTTTTTCAGAATGCTGAAAATGTTTGAATAATTTGAAGAAATTTGTTCTGTCTGTTCTGTCGCTAACTGGATTGTGTTGTAAGTTAATGTGAACGGATTTGGATAAAAGGCGTTTGTGTTCATAGGGTTCAGTGAAAAGAATGCAAATGTTATCGAAGTGCGGGCAATGTAATAGGTTATCTGGCTAGTCTCGATGGTAGAATTGGTTAGCAGGCCGGCTCGGTTAGCAGGAGATCCAGGTTCGAGTCCTAGCTGAGACTGGTTTTTATTCTATTCCATTGCATTTATTGTTTAAAATTTATGTTGGGTTAAATACCACAACAAAAACAATATTTATATAATTTTCTGTTCATAATTCTCTTGTATTTCAGCCATTCTGAAGATGGCTTACAATGTAAAATATCGGTATATAAATAAAAAAAATACATTTATTTAAATGACATTTTTTAGAATGTACCTTGACCGAACCCCGACACATTCGTTATGTTACATATTTAGTATAAAATATATAAAAACAATAATACTAATGAATAAACTTATGCATTTCATACTTCCCTGACTGAGGGAAGGTAACCATCAAATAGATGAAAGAAATTCATTCAGATTGTAGAGATGTAATTCTAAGAGCTCTAACTGAATGTTTTATTACTGTTCTCTTCCCTTACTCATTGTGCAAGAGAATTTATAATATCAATGCTAATATTTTCTAACCTCTTTTTGTAAAAGCAATGTTTATTAGTAACAGGGTTGTTGTATTTCTCATGTTAAGTACTGATCTATATCTCCATGTTCATTTTTATTTAATTTTCTTACTTTAAAAAAAATTTATTTTAATGTTTGGAGAAAATTCAGTGGGAATAGTTAAATTACTCATAGTGTTGAAATATGCCCAGGAAGAACCAATTTCCAAAACTGCATTATTACCAAATATCAAATTAACTTCTACAATATTAAATAATCAAATGAAGAGTATTTTGACCGTAGATATTATTATTAGATGATTTTACTCGGGGTTCGGTCAAGGTAGATCCAAAAAAATACAAATTTAAAAAAGTGAATTTTTTAAAAAGATTATCTGCCAACGTTTCGGCTTAAATTGTAAGCCATCTTTAGGGCTTCCTATCATGAAGACGGCTTATAATCTAAGCCGAAATGTTGGCAGATAATCTTTCACAAATAATACACTTTTTTTAAATTTGTATTTTTTTGGATCTACCTTGACCGAACCCCGAGTAAAATCATCTAATAATAATATCTACGGTCAAAATACTCTCCATTTGATTATTTAATATTGTAGAAGTTAATCATCTAATAATATTCAATAATAATTTATATAATACATAAAATAATCAGATAATTGAACAAGTAAACTGTTTAAAGAGAAGTTTTAATTTCTTTGAAGTATGTAACAAATAACAGTAAAATATCAAAGTAGATGAGATAAAAACTCAATAATTCTTTAAGGAAGTATTCTTCTTTTGCTTCTTCAACTTTAATAATTCTTTCAGGGTTTTCCACAAAATGCTGTACCAAGCCCCGAGTCCGCAGAGGAAACGTGATGCACCTCCTAAGGAAAATAAGTTGAGAATGTTTCTGAAAAGAAGCTCAGAGCCCTTGCTGAACCTTCAGAACGCTGCTGCTCAAGTATATATACCACAATTAATAAATACTCTAGTTTGTCGTCCCCATATTTATTTCATCCTCAAACATATTTTTTTTTTTTTTTTTTTTGACCTGCTTTTAAAACATCTGCATATTTGAGTACATATTAGACAAAATACATTACGCTTTCATAGATATATATTAAATACCATTATTTAATGATAATGTCAAACAGAATGAATATGTGAAATGAGTTTTGTAACTACATTTCAAATTTTTTTTTTTTTTTTTACTTTATTTAATCAATTTGTATTTATAGCTAAATAAAAGCAGTTAAAACACTTAATAAAGAGTTTCATAGGCTTATGGAGATTTCTACCTTTGCATCCTGTTTGTTTTGGAATCCTAATATAAGTCTACTGAATATAACAATGCTCCCATTATACTTGTACCAATGGTAGCATTTGACTTTGGCTAATATTTCTAAGTACCAATAATTAACAATTAATCTTACCTACTTGTTCTTTGAACTTCAAATAAAATAAATCTACAACCTACATCAAGTAAGTGTCATACTTTAAAAAACAATTGTACACATTCTTAGAACAAAATTGAGCACATCTCTTTGTTTCCATAAATATTTAATTTCCTGCAACTGGAAGGAAATCTAACTCTAGGGATGTTTCTGCACTGTGGATATTTGATAAAATCCAAAGATAATGTCCTTCGGTTTGAAGCACTTTTGGTTCTTATGGTTCCATACATCAGAGGATCTGAACATCCACCATTGCTGCTAATGATGCAGACCTTATCTAGCTCTGTAAACACTCTAACAGTCAGGAGGGGGAGGGGGGTGGCGGATGACTCATTTGGGAGGGAAAAAATGGTATGAAGGGTATAATTTTATTTCTCCTAATGACAAAGACAGGGCTCATTACTTCCTGTATGATTCTGTCTGATACATTGTAGAATTTATATAATTCTGTTTCAGACAGCCGTAGGGTAGCTATATTTTTCCTAAGCCTAGCCATAATGTTTCAGTTTATGAGGTAGACCGGCCAAACTATTCTTTTTGCAGATTAGTAATAGGGAAATCTAGCTGATCATATTGGGAACATAACATGACAAAAATTCACTGATCCTAAGAAGCTAAAATTATGGTCCATTAAAAATTATATAGATAAATATGTTATACACATATGTGAGTGTATATATATGTGCTCTCTAGCATTCTCAATTTTAATAATAATGAAACCAAATTCAGTGTTTAATCTTCTTTTTGCAAACCGCTTGGCAAGTTCATTATTGGCTGAAATCTGGTGGAGGGGGTTTGGAGATAAGCCAAAAGTTAAAATCTTAATATCTTTCTCACTTTTAGCGCTTTGAAAAATAAAAAAGTATAAAGTATAATATATTGAAGAAGAAAAAGTATAGGCATACAATGTTATTTTATGATATTAAAAAAAAAGTATATTAAGAATGGTATATACGAATGTAAGTTACAGTGTTGGGTGAGCTCTTTTATTTTTAAATATAGAAACCAAATGTGGTTTTTAGCTTTTATTGGATATTTTTAAAATAATTCCATTTTCTCTGAAATCTGAGATGGAAAGGAGAGAAACAATGACCTAAAATTATAATCTTAATATATTTTATGTTATTTGAGTTACAGTAAAAGTTTACAAAATATAATAGATGTAAAATATAGTTTTAACATTTATGTGCTATAATAATGTACAAAAAACCATTATTAAGAATTATAATCATGTACCTATGATGGTTGAATGTTTCCCCCATTCTTTCTTATAGAGCAAAGCTTTGAGGGTATACATTTTACACTCACTGGTCTCTCTCTGACTTTTAAATTAGATTCCATCATTTACTCTTATTTATATCCATCTTTAATGAAACATGGTAAATTTGCTTAGATTAAGCAACACTTGCGTGATGGACTTTTCTGTTGCTGTCATGGTTCCAAACAGAAGTCAGTATGAGTTATCTTCTTTCTTTTACTCCCGTTTTCTTTTAGGAGTAGCAAGTTTTAATTGTATGATCTCAATTTGGATTGGAAGCCTTGTGGATGCTCACCCAATGGTAATTGTGCTGCTGTAGTTGCTAGCACCATTTGACAAAAGATATATAACACAATAAGATCCTTATAGATTCTAACTCTTCAAATTATAGGTACTCTATTTAATTTATACTGGAAATTGTTGTTTCAAAACATTATTTTGTTTCATTGAGAGAGGAGTATCAGGAATTTGGTCTTGTTAGTTGAAAATTAAAAACTAATTTATAACCAAAAAAATTTTTATTTTAGCCAACCTTTCAGCCTGAATTTCAGGGCTTCATCAGGGCAGAATAGAAAACATAAAAAGAAACATACAAAAATTATATATATATATATATATATATATATATATATATATATATACACGTAATAATACTGTGTGTAATCTACTATATAAAATGGAAACTGAACATATTTGAAAGAAAAAAAAAATATATTCTGAGAGTTACATACCAAATAGGGTGATGGGGAGAGAGAGAGACGTGCTCAACAGTGTCTATGTCTGTTTTTTTTTAAATTGTATTTGACCGTTGTGGAATGAACAGGAAACGGATGTAGTAGTACTGATAAGAGGGATTAAGTGGCTTGAGGTTCGTGGGAAATCACTGAAAGGAAGTGGGAGAAAGAAAAAAAAATAGCTATGAGGTGGTCTTATGGTGATTTTTGTTTTAAGATATGGATAATATTACTGTATGTGGAAGAAATATAGACTCTGTCTGTTTTGTCAAGGGGTTTCGTCTAAATGCATGTGAATAGACTCAGCTAAAAGTCATTTCTCAAGGCTGGATTCAGTTGCTAGAAGTGTGAATTTGTCAAAGTCAAAAGTATGTTTGTCTATAGCAGAGTGTTTTGAAAGAGCTGTAGTGGTTTTTGTCCTATATATGCTGCAGTACAATTTTGGGTGACACAGGAAATTTGGTAAATGACATTACATCTGACAGTATGGCGGATGGGGTCTTTCAGTTTAACTAAACTGATAACTTAAACTAGGTTACAAATTAGTTTTTCTTCAACTACCAAAACTAAATTCCTGATAATTTTCTCTTCATTAAACTTAACAATCAACTAATTTACCTCCAAATTATTTTGTTTCTCTTATTATCAATATAACACATACGAGTATTACAATATTTGAATAAAATTTCTCCACCATTGAAGAAAATAAAGGATTTAATAAATTTTCTTATTCTATTGTATTAGTATGTTTTTTCATTGATTCATAGCATGCAGGAAAAATTTGTTAGTGCTTCAGCCAGAGTAAGAAAAATAAAATACTCCAAAATTATTAGGTAATTACTTTATTATTGCCAATGTTTCAACTTAATTTGTAAGTCATCATCAGGGCTGAAATACTATGCCCACTATTGCACTTATAGAATTATAGAGTGGAATGAAGAGACAGAGATGTGGTATGTTATATGACAGAAAAAGATATACAGAATTAACTAAAAATTTAACTATGCAAATCTGAAAAAAAAAAAAATCAATTATATATGTACATTTATGGAGAGATCTCCAAGGGAGGTTTATGGTCACATCTCAGAGTTTAGAACTAAACTGAGAGACAAGGGGTGAAAGGGGGTGGGAGGAGGTTTGCCAGAAAACTTCAAAAGTAGGTAACAATGGTCGTGTAAATGCTTTCAAAAGAAAGTTGAAAGGCGGATGTATAGAAAATATTTTAATAAGCTGAGGAAAAGTTATTTTTGTCCTGCCTATCATTAATAGGTGTAGGATTGAGATTAATGTGCACACATTCCAAAATTAGCCTTTTTTTTTAAAAAAGCTCAGAGGCCAGGTCAGTAGCTTGATTAAAAGCAGGTGTTTGGTTGTTGCTAATAATATGAAGGGGGAGAGTTGAAGAATTCATATCACAATTCTTAATACTGTGACATTGTTTTAATTTTTTATTAAGATGGTTCTTTGATTGGCCAATATATGAAGCCAAACATATTTTATCTGAACATGAAATTAGATAAAGTTGGACTGCTGGGAAATGGGTGTAGGATCTTTCAGGGAAGTAAAAAATTGTGGAGGTCTAAATATTGTTTCTGCAGGTTGTACTTGAGGTAATCTTTTTATCTTTTATTTTAACTGTAAGGAGAGGAATGTAGATGAGATAGTGATAAAGAGAAGTAGGAATAGGTGAGGGGATAGAAGGAGAAGAAGAAGAGGCGTGATTGCCATGGGGATGGGAAAATTTAGATATTAGGTTGATTATTAGGGGAGAGAGAGAACCATTCTGAGATGGAAAACCATTTTCTTTCATAACATACCATATCCCTGTCTGTTCATTCCAATCTATAAGCGTAATAGTGTGTATTTTATTTCAGCCCTGATGATGACTTACAAGTTATATTGAAATGTTGGCAATAATATATATAATATATAATAATAAAATAACCGCCCAATAATTTTAGAGTATTTCCAATCCAGGCCGAAACCCTGACTAATTTTTCAAGCATAACACTTGATGGCCAACCAAGCACCAACCATTGATTCATATATTTTAAGCTTATATAAATTACCCCCCCCCCTCTCCCCTCTAAGAAAAAGGATTTCATTTCATCCTTATAGAACTTTGCAGCTTTTGTATGTGATGATGACAAGACCAAGAAATTTTTTTTAACATTTTATTTATTTATTACATTCTGGTAATATAAAAAACATTTTGTAATTTAATTAAACTGAAAAACAAATATAATTAGGAATAAAAAAATATCATTAAATGAAAATCGCATGGGGAGAGAAGGTGAACATTGACACCACTCTCAAACCCAAGAAATTAGTAATACAAATTAATTGACAGGCATATTCAAGAAATATTCCATGCCATGCTGCTTACCCTTAAGTCTATAAGAAAAGAATATCAAAGCTCGGAAAGGATTTCAACTTAACTTTCAGCTCAAAACAAATCTTATCTTATCTAAATTCTACAATTCTTACTTCTAAAAAAATAATGTAATTGTATTTATTTAACCTTTGCTAATTAAATTATATTATATTAATGTGAATTTAAATAGTGTAAGGTTCCAAGAATTAATAAAAATATTAATAAAAGCTCTTCATTCAAAGTCTAATTTTAAAATTGAAATGTTTATTGGAGTTGTTTTTCTGCTTAAGTCAAGTGCTCTCAGGGAATCAGTTTTTTGATTAGTGCAAGGAAGCGTAATGTGTTTGGTTGTTTCTGGGTTTTAGTTGAATGAATGTAACTCTTGAATAAGAAGAAATGAATGCTCAAACTAATTCTGCTTTTAATGTTCTCTTGAGCTTTAATAAGAAGTAATTGTATTTCACAGCGAGGTGGTTACACCCAACAGCTAGCCCCCATCCAAGAGGTAACTCATTTTTTCCAGCACGCCCATTTTTATCATTTTTATTGAGCAGATTAAAATTCATTCTCACTGCACCACTTAAATATAAACAAAAAATAAACCAAACCATTTCTAGTTCAGATGCACTTGAGATGAATTGCTGTTGTATCTTTTACTTCTATTACCGATTTCATTACATCCATTCCTCAACTGACTACATACAATTAGAACACTTCCTATCCATTCAAATGAGTGTTCTATCTGTATATATTCTAAGGAAGATTTATTGTTTTTTATTCTAGTTCATTTTCATTTATTTTAAACCAGTAGTTGCATAGATTTGCTTTTTTTTATATAGTTTATTTTGTGTTCTTATCCAGCAATAATTTTATTTAAATAATTGTTTCCTGTAAGTATATAGTTTTGTGTCAGCAATTTGCTTCCTTTATCCTAGAGGTAATTGAATATTTTTTATGTAGATATTTATGATGTGACCAAATTTTCTATGAAGATTGATTTGTTGCTCAATTTATCTTATTAATTTTTTCCTGCTATAGTATATTTTGATAAAAGCACATAGCTCTTATATCTCAATTAACAACCCTTGTGTCTCAGTAGCTAACTGAAATTACAAAACAAGTTATTTGTTAATTTAATTTTTTTTTTTTTTAACTTGCCAAATTATGTAATTCAAAAATATTTATTTAGCATTATGTCAATATATAATGAGGGACTCTGCCTTATCAAGAAGGATCTCTTGATTTTGCTCAGGGTAGGCATTTGACAAGAATTAAAGCTTGCCCTATGCCATAGGTGTTTGAAAAGGAGAGTGAATAACAAAAATTGATTCTTTGAGTCTAATAAAAGACCATTATTATAAATGAAGGGGTGCATAAAATAAAATAAAATTACTACTTTATCAAGTTCAAGATTTTGGTGGACAGTAAATGTTTTAATTCTATTTAATACTTACCATTACTTAATAATCCCTTTAGATAATTCTTTACGCTCTTTAAATACCAGTTTAGTTATTTGTTTCAAAGAATAAACATATCAGTATCTTATGAAATTCTCTTAATTTTATGGCCTGACTGTAAAAAAAAATTCATAACCATTTAAGGTGACCAGCTCACTGCAAGGTATTGTTTTGAAAAATTTAGCAAAGGAAATATGGTGTTGGAAAGGAAGAAGGGCTATGGGCAACCATAAATAGATATTAATGAGGTTTTGCAAGAAGCTGTTGATTCAAATCCATTCGCAAGTACTCACAAACTTACCAGGGAGTGTTGTATATTGAAAAAGATTGTTAGTCACCATTCACTATCCATAGAGAAGGAGAAAAAGAGCAGTTGACTAGCTCCTCACAAACTTGATCCTCAGCAATCAGCTAAGAGGTTAGATATTTGTCTAAATTTATTGAAAATCCATTCTGATTTGAGATTTATTTTTTAGAAGATTTTCGAGTTTACTAGCAAAACCCAAATGCCCATAAGCTGGATTGTGGTCAAACTGCTTTTCTGATTGCTGCAAGGAGCCAATTTGAATTAAAAAAGCCTTGCTTTTCATTTTTTGAATATTTAAGGTGCTATTCATCATAAATTTGTTCCTGGTGGATGCTCTATGAATTCTGAACTCTTTGCAAACAACTGAAAAGATTGTATGCAAAATTGTATGAGCGTTATCAATGAACAACCAGAAAGGAGTTTTATTCCAACAAGTTAATGCTCATCCATAAACTTCCCGTCAAGGCATAGAAAAGATTTCATGGATTCAAAAGAACTAATCTTCTATATAGTCAGACCTTGAAACATCAAATTATTACTTGTTTAGATCCATGGGCCATTTTCTTCCAGTGAAAAAATTTGATAATTTTGCAAAAGTTGAAATTGCGGTCAACTTCTTTCACAGCTCTCCCAAGGACTGGTATGAGTGTGGGATCGAACCTTTGACCAATTAGCTGATGGCTAATGATGGTAGATAAAAATGGACTAGCTATACTTTGAGTACTAATTGTATTATGTACCAAAGATATAATAATACAAATATTTGGTTCAGAAATAGGCAATTTTCTATATACCCCCTTAAATTTCAACCTTCTACCTTTGAAAATGATTTTAAAACATAATTTTATATCATGGTGATAAGAACTTATAATTTGAGCAAAGAATTGTATTACATCCTTAAATTCAAGAAAAACCAAAATATCATGACGTCAAATAAAAGAAGGCCATTTAATGAATGGTTAATCTCAAATTAAATTTCATTCTTATACAGTATAAGACATTTTTTTTATCATATATCTTCTTATTGTAAAAAATACATTCACCAAAATAAGTCAATATTAATTAAAAAATAGCAATTAAATAAAGCAACATTTAATAATTTAGTCTATTTTATTCAGATTTACCTGAAAAATCAAAAGTGTAACTCATTGCCTCAAAATTTGAGGCTTTACATTTTAAATCTTCTAAAATTGTACAATATAATTTGGGTAGGGTAGACTAGAATGCATAAGGGTAGAATAGACACAGGTAGGATATATTAGGATAAGGAAGACTTGGTTAAGGTAGAATAGACTAGGGTAGGATACACATGGACTAGAATAGATTAGGGTAGACACGAGTAGAAATTTACCTTTAGTTAAATAGATTAGAGTATATTTATCTTTAGATAGAGTAGATTTATGTCAGGTTAAATAAACTGAGGTAGAATAGACAAGGGTAGGAAACATTAGAGCCAGGTAGACATTGTTTGTATACTCTAGGGTAGAATAAACTTGAGTATCACAGACTGGGATAGAATATACTAGGGTATTGTTAAACTAGTACTTTTTTGAGTATTTTTTCTTTTATTTTTGAAAAATAATTTTCATTGAATTAATATTTGCTTGTAAACCCAATTTTTTTTAATAACCTTCTGTTACATAATTTGAATAATGAAAGGTAAAAGACAAACCATTCATCAAACATTTATGCAAATGTATTCTAAATATCTTAGGAGTGACTGACAGTCATTGGATTAATTATTATATGGAATTTTAATCCATTTTAAGGAATATTTGAAGGAGTAATTTGATTTGTTATATGATATTAATTAATGCATGTATAAAGAGCAATGCTTAACTATTATAATTGTTTAGAAAATTTGGTCATTTCTATATTATTTACCTTTAAACAATCTCAAGCTATAAAGCTTTTTCAAATGATAAATTGTGTTATTTTCTGGCTAATAGTTTTATATGTACTTTGTAATGAGCATGTTTAAAGAATTTGTATTTTTTTAAGCTATTGCATGATTAGACTAAGATTAGAAATAAAATTTACTTATTGCTGGAAATATTTTTTGCATGAAGATGCAATTATATTTGTAACTATTTTAAACAATTTAATGTTATTAACAATATTATATTAATTTTTATATTTACCATGTAATTTAGCTATNAATATAAATAAATGAACAATTAACAAATATTTTAAAATATTCATAGTGAGAGAAAGAATATTTTTAGCTTCTCCAATTTAGGTTCGGTGAAGATCAGTTGATACTTTTGAAAAGCCTTGTCATTGTACGGGAAGTAATTGCTGTAGAAACTCCTCGATTTACTGCGTCTTACATGCATGACGGGAAGTTAAAGGTTTCGACACGCGACAGTCTATTATCTGTCGACTGAAATAATTGGCGCGAAAATTAGAAACAAAAGGACACATTCCTGTGAGGATTAACAAGGTTATTAGAGAACATTCCTTATTGTGCTCTTCTTCTTATATTCAATATAAAAGCTAAATTTAACAAAACAAAATAACTTCAAGTTAAATTTTGATGTTATATTAATTTTTATATTTACCATGTAATTTAGCTATAGCTGGGTTTTTATACTCATTGATTTTCACAATTTACAGATGTCATCATCACAAGGCGTGAATGTTGGTAAAAAATTGTATCTATATAATAATAATTAGTTTCAAATTTAGGTTGGTTCTGTAGATAAGTTATTCTAGAAAATTTTACCCTGTAGTTAGTGATAGTAATTAGAATAATTACTATCAATAGAATTAATTAGAAGTAACTCTCAGCCCTTCTGACTAAAATATAATAGAAAATTAATAATTCATGAGCTATTTATTTTAAATTAAATAAAGATTATCCTATTTAATTATATTCACAGGCAAAGCAACATTATACAAGAAATGATTATAGTTTAATGATTATATTATCATTTTTTTAAATTATGTTCCTTTTTAAAGCTTTATAGAAAAAGTTTATTGAAAAGTAGACAAGAGTATTTTGTTTTTTTTTGCCATAAAAAGTTCAATTTAAGTAATTTTGAAAGTCATTTATAAATATTTGTCAATGATTGCCCTATGTATTTTGCTGAATAATTCTAGATAATTAATAAGTACTGCTAAACAACATTACTTTTAATAGATTCCCCAAAGCTATTAACTTTTGTACCAGGATGCGATTTTTGAAAAACTTCAATGGATCTTCACTGATCATATGTTACAAAATTATATGAGCACACACACACACACACATATATATACATACATACATATATATTATCTATGTGTCCTAGCGTGCACAATTTTTAAAACAATAAAAGAAAATTTGGCAACCTCTCCTCTCGGACAATAGGCTGATGAATTATCTGCTCAAATTATCGTAATATAATTATGTAATAAAGTATAATACGCCCCCACATTGGTGGCTTAAGGACATTAAGTCAAGTAAGCAATGCAGGATCGGAGATCTGTTGAAATTTTTGATGTCACGCAATGCCTTGCATAATATTTTAGGCTCATCAATAATTGAAAATGCTATAGTTTTCAGTATCCAAAACCTATCTGGGCTTCATTACAATACAAATTCTGCACAATCCCCATCTTATTACATCCCGTTGGTTGATTCATGCACTCTATTTTGCAAGTTATTCAATATGATATGAACTAATAGTAAAGTTAATAAAAAAAAGACAAATAACCTAATAAAAACAAGATGAATATAAATTCAAAAGTGCTCACTCAGGAAAATTATTGAGGCAAAGTCTTCAAATGTACCAAGAAGATACAACAGAGCCAAATGAGTTTATCAATTGCAGTCAAAGAATGGCAATGCAAGTAAATACTGAATTTACAATTATTAAAGCATTCCAAAGGACCAGATTTATACAGTTGGAAAAGTTCTGGATTTACAGAAAAACTATACACATACCATTGATCTTAAATTTTTTTAAAAACTAATAGCAATTTAAAATAAAANTTAATTTTATAAAAAATCATTTAAAATTATAAATTGTTTGTGTATTTTAAGCCCCGATGAAGAGAAAATATATTCTTGAAATACTGGCCTAGACTAAATTGTTGTAAAAAATGATTTGACAAAAATCCTCAACAACTAACTAAATTTATCTGAAAACCTGGCTTAAAAGATCTTATCCATAAGTTATTATATCTATGAATAACTTTTTAGAATATAAGTAGGATTAGTGACATTAAGGGGGAAAAATTAATATAAAATATATATACATATACACTGATGAAATAAAAATAAAATGGCAATGAAGTTTTCCGATCAAGATATTTACAAAAATCATTTTCACCGAAATAGGTTAAATATATCATATTTACCTTACTATCTCTCTCAAGTTCACACCTTAGCCATTCAAAATCTCTGTATCTTCTCCGCACACTTGATTCCTTCACTTTGAACACGGGTAAGTTCGTCTGTAAAATAAAGGAAATTTTTATAATACATTTTAATGATTAACAATAAATTAGGGTAATGTCTATTAATTTTGATGACATGGTTTTTGTCCCAGAATTTCCTAAAACTTGAAATCACTGCACCATAATAAGTAAAAAAATATGTAAGCATGGTTCCCAATAGGAATAAATTTTCTTTTTTGGTTATTTGAATTGACATGTTTATTTGTTAACATAAATTCTGCATAAAATTGTGAAGTGTGTTCTTTAAGTTTGTCATTATTGTCAATAAATTCATTTATCATTATATCAGTGCTAAACTGTTCAAAGATAAAAACTTAATGTTTCAGAAACGAAAAATTGTTAGTGGAGCTAACAAATCCATTGAAATAAAAATATATACTATATCCAAAAGAATTTTCACTGATAAGACAATAATGATAAATACGTTATTTTTGAAATTAAAATGTATTACTACTTTGTAGTTTTGTAAATAGATTATAATTTTAGAATTTTTTTCTTTTAAGTTCATTACTTTGGGAGTTACACAATAATAAAATTTATTAAAATGAACTGAAATAGGCAGTAAGGAATATTGTAAATTAAATTTTATAAATCAATAATGCATATATAATAAAACATTTAAGAAGAAATAGAGCAAAAAGTTATTAGACTCACCCACTGAGTGTCGTATGAAGGAGGTCTCCCCTCTGTTTCCCAATGAGTAATTCCTAATAAGAGAACAAAAAATTAATTTTTTGGATTGGACCATACCCTGGAGCCAAAAATTTAGTGTTTTCGGCAGGCTGAAAACGACCAAAAAAACTTTCTCTGTCACCTACCGAGTATCTGAAGGAAATTCAAATGATTATATGGCGGAGAAAAATGGATACAGATTGGACATAGAAATGAAATCTTAGGAAAAAGAAAGACAAACTTTAATAAGATTTATTTACAGAGGCTACCTAAATGGATAACCTAAATGGACAAAGTGGTGCTCACTCACCTCCGTGGGTCAAATTAGCCTTAAATTAAGCAACATTCTGAGAAAAGAAGGTTAGCCTATATATAGGAAAACACTTAAAGGAATATACAATAAATTATGAGGATAATTGTGGTAAAGTAATCCTACATTGCATTATTTATTTGAATTGTACAGGGAGCCAGAAAAAATCTTACTATCTCAGCCGGAAATTGAACCCAGGCCCCCATTTGCCGAGTGGGCATGCTACCATTTCCACAACCGAGATTTTTTTTTCTGACTCCCTGTACAATTCAAATAAATTAAAGGGATGTAATTTCAAGGGCATATGATAAAGTGGAGAGGGGCTACAAGAGCGAGGTGTGTGGGTCTTGCTCTGCCAGGCAAGTGGGAAAGACTGGACGCCGATTGTATAGAGGAACATAACCCATCCTCGTTGTACTTTTCATTCCAGAAGGATCATTTCAAAAGAGCGGAAAACTAGTTTGATGAGAAGAATGTAAAGCTCCTTTGATGGATGAGGGAATACAGACAGATTTTCAATCTGAACTTCTAAAGTGCATGGCAGTGTAGGAGATTAAAAGATGATGAAGTTGGTGGAGTTGGGGAGGTACAAGACCAGTAGACTCCGTTTAATTACAGGACAGTGTTCATTGGGATACTGAGAGAACTCCTCCTTACAACACTCTGTCGGTGAGTCTGATCATTTTTAGTTCTATTTGTTTATAAAATTTATTTATTGATTTATAAAAATTCAATTTACAAAATTTAATTTGTTTCTTTGTAAATATTATTCATTCAATTTAATTTATTTTTAAAATTTAACTCATTTATAGGGTATTAGTTGTTTTAATTGTTATTAGTTTTTTAAATAATTAAAGATCAATGTTAAAATTTATAATAATTTTGTCTGTGATATGATTGTATTCCTAGCGACTGATGGGTTGACACCGAAACCTGTAGTCAATAAAATAAATAATAACAGGAAAGACAACATCTCTTTCATACATAATATGATATATTCCTCCTATCTTCATAGATAAAGAAAAAAAAACTTTCGTTTTTGTTACAGGGATTTCACTAATTTCAATATTATTAATTCTCTGTTTATGAAAGTTGCTCATCTAGGAATTGCACTTATTAAAAATTTGTGAAAGTTTAGTAACACTACTTTCACCTTGTAATGTACTTGCAGGGCATTCCCAAATGATAAAGGATTTAGGGTTTGATTCAAGGTATTCCTTGCTGCATGTCATGTTTACATGTTAAAAATTTTTTTGCACAGCAGTGGGCATATTATTCTTTTTCGAATCATGGAATTCAAAACAAATTAGTTAATTTGTAAAAGAAATGTTGATAAGTCACAAATAAAAACCACACAATTAATATTTGGGGTCTACCTTAACACTAAATAATTTAAAGGTCTAAAAGTTTATAGTTTGATATTATTTAAACTAACTTTTATTGAGAAAGTTTATCACCTTTCATTTTAAAACTAATATAATACATTTCTGAAGTACTAGTGTAATGATAAAAATGTACTAAACAGAATAAATGGATGATTAATTGTGCTAATTTACATATTGCATACTTTATCATAATTAGAGAAAACATATATTAAACAAGATATTTAAGAATGTAACTCTGAATGTTGAGATTTCCTTCAATCTTCCCTCCTGGATATTCAAGAGCTAGCCTTTGTGATCTTTTTGTGTCCTTTAGCGTGCTTTAGTGCTAATGTTGGTGGAGAAATTTGGTGGTAAAGAACTTATAGGTTGAGATAAGAATGGGCGAAAAGAACAGCCCAGAAAAAAAAAATAGTGAAGTTAATAACAGGATATAACATAACAATACTTATGTACAGCTCTTAAAATTTCTACTAGAGAGTTGAGATATGAGAAAGAGAAATAAAAATATATGCTGATATATTCTAATATCTGTGAAATACTTATTTATTATTTATTTCGATAACCTATTTTGTTGTTTGAACTGGATAACATTATCTGCTGATTAAGACAAAAGGTTCAAACCTAATCAAAACTTATTTATTTACCTAAGGTATATATTAAGTTAGTTCAGATACCAGCAGTACATCCCTCTCTATTGAGCATTTCACTCCCTAAAAGCCCCTTCCTCAACCAAGTTGCTGTTTTTTCGATAAAATTAATACCATTCTTTGCATGAACTTACATTGGTTTAAAACTGTTACATTAGAACTTCATTGTAACAATTTGTGTTCGCTCTTTCCAGAAGTATTATATTAAGATATTTATCATTTTTTGATTTTAAGAAAAGTTGTTATTATCAATCTAAATACATGTAGAAACACTCTTTTTTAAACTATTCTATTTCTGATTTAGCATAACTACCTTTAATCCTCTTACTTGATAGCATTTTTTTTCATATTTAATATGTAATTGCAATTATTAAAATTCCTCCCCAGTATTTTTTATGTAAAAAGCCTAGTAAAAATAACCTCAAATTTTAATTAGTATTGAACACAAATATTTAAAAAATTCCTTTCTGTGCTTTGTTGTTAGTTTTGAATATCCTACCTATTGGAAGTACAATTTCCCAAGAAAGGATTTTGCTCTTTATTAACCAGTACCAAGTAAACATTGCATTATTTTGAATTGTATACACAATAAGTCCAATAATTTATTCTATTATTTTTTCAATACTATTTTGAAGTTTTTGTAAATTTTTTTAATAGTAAGTTTTTCAATAATTTGTTGAATTTTACAACTGTTTACTTTACTTTATCATCAGAAAGCAAATTTGGATATGTTAATAAATATGTACATAACTTGTTCTTAGATATCATCGGACAGCAGAATTTGGTATTTTTAGTCCCTGCATTTACATGTAACATTTACAGCTATCACCAGCAAATCTGTTTATGTATGTGCATCACTTGATCTTGGCCAGCTATCATAAGCAAATCTTTACATCTTAGTATGTACTTGCTCTTGGATAGCGGATATTACTGGACAGCAAATCTGGATTTTTTTGGATGTATATCACTTGTTCTTGCATTACGGCTATCACCAGACAGCAGATTTGGTTATATATATATCTTGGATGACAGCTATCACAAGCAAATTTGTATATGTTAGTATGTGCATGACTTGTATTACTGTGGAGCGAATCAGGATTTGTTTATCACTTGTTCTTGAATATCGGCTTACACTGAACAGCAGACTTTTCTACGTTTGAATGTATAGCACTGAAGTAGGACTAATTTCCTCTCCGGATGGAATATGTTTGAATGTCTATAACTTATTATTGGATAGCAGCTATCACTAGTCAGCAAGTATGAGTATGTTAACATGTGCATGACTAATATTACTGTGGAGCAAATCAGGATTTGTTTGGTATCACCTGTTCTTGGATAACGGCTCACACTGAACAGCAGACTTTTCTATGTTTGAATGCATAGCACTGATGTTGGACTAATTTTATCTCCGGACGGGATATGTTTGGATGTCTATCACTTATTATTGGATAGCATCAATCACCAGTCAGCAAGTCTGGGTATGTTAAAATGTACATTGCTTGTTCTAGGATAATGGTTATCTCCTTACAGTGGATTTGTATTTGTTAGAATATCTATCATATTTTCTTGAATAACTGCTTTCACTTAACAATAAAGCTTTCTACGTTTGACTTTATTAACTAGATCTTGGACAACGGCTATCAGCAGGCTGCAAATCTTGATGATACATTTGGATGTATATCACCTAATGTTGGACTAATTTTATCGTTGGACTGTTTATAATATGTTTGGATGTAAATTTTGTTCTTAGATGACTTCTATCGCCAGAAATTAAATTAATCTTTGAAATCATAATGGCAAGCTTTCTATTGATCTACTATAACAATTATTTTGCTTTGTGAAGACTCAGCTTTTGAACAGATTATCAATTCAATTGACCAAAATTTGATAAATTCCGGTATTTTTGTGGACTTTGGTGAGTGTTGTTATTTGATTTATGTTCCTATAACAGACCAATAAAAAACTGATCTTGAATTTAGACTAAATGGTACTAAAGAAACTGAACTATTATTACTTTAAGATTTTAAAATTATGAAATATGATATTTATTTACAGATTTATATTTTGTTTTGCTTTTATCATTTACTATTTCATTATACTTTTATTATTATTGTCTATTTGAATTATTATAGAAATGTATTATTTATCTGAGATAATGTTAAATATTGAATATATCCTGAACTTTCTAAAATAATAAGGTTAATATTATTTTTTAATATACGATTAATTTATTATTATATGTATAAATATGTCTATTTATAAAAAAAAAAATAAGAAAACTGTTTTTACTTTTATTTTTGCTAGTTGAGTCAGAGAAAATGGTTTACATTTTTCCGCCAGAGGGTTTTTAAGGGATAATTAATCAAGTCACTTTTGCCTTATTTTACTAGTTTTGGTATGAAGTGTTGAATAATTGCTTACAATTATCTGATGCTAATTAAATAGATAATGAATTTTTAATTCATAGAAGGATGAAATTGAGAGAATTGATGAGCTTTGGTGTCATCAAGAAATACCTTCACTTATATAAAATTAATTAAGGAACTTTAACTTTCTGGTCATCACTTTTTTTTCTCATTAATTCCATTATTTCATTGGCCAGTGTTTTAAATAATCTATAAGCCAAAACACAGTGGGAAGGAGATTGATAGCGAAAGCATTTAATGGCATCAGCCATTGAAATTATGTTAAAACTTCTTATCAAGAGTACTTGATTTTTGTCATAATAATAATAATATCTTAAGTAATAATTAAGTAAATGAAAAAATAAAGAATACAGTTATATTCTTCTTTTTCTGAGATGCCTGTAAGTTAACTCAGAAAGTGTAAGTGCCCATACACATTTCTGTGAGGATATCTATATTTGTCTATATCTGTCGAGCAGATTGAATCTGCAAAACAAATTGTGAATAAACATATGCCATTATGAATGAGGTTAGCTATTATTTTTGTTGCTATTTAGTTTTGTCAATGTTTCAGCCCTCATCAAATCAGCATCACACACTCATCATAGAGGAATTTGAACCAGATGTCTTCCGCCAGTTAATAGAGTACATACATACTGGCTGTGTCACATTACAACCTCGTACTTTACTTGGCAAGTGATTTACTTTGTTCCTTTTTGTTTTTTTTTCTTATTATTTAGTATATTTTATTTGGTATATTTTGATAAAATAATTAGAGGATTGGCAGAGAACGTTTACCTTCTTGTTCTTATATATTTAATAATTTATTGCTGCACCAAAACTTGGATTTAAATTTTTTGAAGAATTTGTTTAACATTATTATGTCTTGTTTCAATGCCTTAAGCTATAAATAATACAATAATTGTGGAAATGAAGATCACAAGAAACTTAAATTATACAAGAACTAAAGAACTTTGTGTAAGTACTATAGGTTTTGAAATATCAGTTATATTAATATCTTAGAAGAAAATCATAAAACAAATTGTAAAATAAAATTTGATTAGCAAACTAATTTCTAGAACAGAGGATATGAAGATTATTATTGGCGTTATTGTTAACACGAAGAAAGTTACTTGTTTTGATCGTTCTTTTCGGTTTATGAATTGGACTATTCCAAAATTATTTTAATATGTTCTCATATTTTAAAGTTCCATTTATATTTCTCACATAAATATTGTGCTGTTTTTTGGGGATATTTTACATAGTATAACATAGTCTGTGATATTGTGCTTATGTGCTAGTATTGTGTAGTTTTATGTAACATAAGAGCTCAAGGCATGAGCCTGCAAGTGCTGAGTCTCACAATGTCCTCATGGGCATTCCAATGAATATCAAGATTTTTAAAACATCTCATTTAAATACTCCCTCCCCTCTCCTCAGTTATGTTCCCTTGAACATAATTTTGCTAAATATTCAGATTTCGCTATTAGACCAATGTCTAATCAATTATCAATCATATATTTTAATGGACATAATATAATAGCTTGATGATTTTCTGAATTCATGCATGAGTACTTATTTATATTACAGAAAATAATTATTCTTTACTTTTTAATCTAAATAAACAAAAGAGATAGCTGATGCATAATTATATTTTGTTTGCAGGTGTAATGAATGCAGCTGACTATTATGGGTTGGATGAGTTAAGGAGAGCGTGTGCTGGCTTTGTTCAATGTTGCATCAATGTCGACACTGTCTGTGCTCTGCTCGCTTCTGCTGAGAGATATATACAATATAAATGCACAAAATCATTAGTACAAAAGGTGATAATGGAATTTTTTACATACTTTTATATTTATTTGTACATATTTTTAAGAAATGTCATTGCTATGAACTATGTATTAGTTACAAATTTTAAATAAGTTTTAAAAGAAAGTATTTATTCATTGAGAAAATGTAATATATGTGCAAATATTTTATTTGGTTGTGGTTTTTTATCCAACGTAAATTTTAAACAATTAATGAGAGGGAATAGAATAAAAAAATTCCCTCTCATTAATTGTGTAATATATGTGTGTGTGTGTGTGCTCATGCATGCATGTGTGTGTGTGTAAAACTAATAATTTACTACACTGAAGAAATAATAAATAAACAGGATATATTAAATTGCAAAATTTTGAAATATCCCAGGACTATTATTCACAAGATGAACATTAGGTTGTAAGAAATCAAGTGACATCCAAATACCAAAAAAAAAAAATTTCCAAATTCCTTAATTTACATTACAAATCAATCTTAACAAATTGCTAAAGTTTATTTCCACTATATATTATACTTTACATCCTGCAGGTACTGTAGTTCATTGATGTGCTTGGAAACTGTGAAATCACTGATCAGTTTTAGCTTTTCAAATTCCCAAAGTCTACTTTCTCTATATTTTGTACTTTCCATTCAATAGGTGCTGGAGTTTGTTGATGAACATGGAAATGAAGTCTTGAATCTTGGATCGTTTACTCTACTACCCCAGCATGTGGTCAGATTGATTTTAGCCAGAGAAGAACTCCGAGCTGATGAATTTACAAAATTTCAGGTTTTATTTTATTTATTATGTTTATTTTTTTAAAAATACCTTCCTGAATCATTTGACTAAATTATGTAACTCCTGTAGGCGGCTTTGATGTGGAGCAAGAAATATTGCGACAGTAACCCAAATATAGTGCTGAAAGATGTAATTGGCAACTTCCTGGAGTACATCCAGTTCCACAAGATTCCTGCAAATGTGCTGATGAGGGAGATTCATCCCCTAGGAATAGTTCCATACAGCATAATTATGAATGCTCTCGCTTACCAGGTCTGTACCCTCTTTTTAATTTTTCACTTTTTACTCTCTAAAATTATTCTTTGTTACTATGATAAAAGTAGATATTATGGTATTACTTCTTTATTGTAATTTTATGATTTACATCAAGTTATCAGAAAACATGAGACCACTTTTGTAAAAAATAGTTTAATGACTAAAAATATTCTCATGAGTTTTCAATGATTTCCAAGATCATGACTTCTATCCATGTATCTCTTTCTATTTCAGAATGTTTCTATTATATGTATTAACTAAGCTTTTGAGTTTCTTTTAAATTGATATTTAATGAGTAGTAAGGTAATTAACTTCTTACTATTCTTACTGTAATCACCTAGAGTCTGAATCTGCCAATCTGTAAGGCATAATTTGCCTCAAGTGGCCCGAAAGGCCTATAGTGTTTGAGTGGATCCAATCTTTATGGCCCCAATTGCCCAAAGTGGGTAGCTAAGCCTACAGAGTCTGAGAAGATCAAATCCGTATGGCCAAAACTCGAAGTGGCCTGCTAGGCATGTAGAATCTGAGTGGATCTAATCTGTATGGCCTAAATCGTCTGAAATGGCCCGCTTGGCCTATGCTGTAACCTTAGTTTCTTCTACTCCAATTGGAGTAGATTTTCTTCCAATCAGCAATTGATCTGTCTTATGAGGGAAAAAATGTTATATATATTTAAAAATACATGCAAAACATGAAATATTATGGCATATTTAATGCGAGTTAGATATAACCTGTAGTTACTATTTCAGATACGTTTACACCACATATTCAGCAGTTTCAAGTTCTTAAAGAATGAATCAGTGAAAAAATTGAAGAAGCAATGAGCACCAGCTGTCTATCTGACATTTTACAATAAGTAATAGTAATCTAAACAAAATTATTACCTTCATGTAACTTATCCCCTTAAGCGACTTTAACTGTTGCTGAATGATACAACCATCTCTTACTATTTAATGTTAAAATACTTCAGGTGGAAATAGGAGTCCACACTCATTTCGAGAGATATTATAAGAGACTAAATATCTTTTCTTCCATGTGACATTCTATCCCCTAGAATTACGCATTGCTTTAGTCACTTAACTCCATGTGAAATGGCTGAAATATATTCTATGTAGTAAATAATAAAAATTTCCTGCAGAGTTTGTTTCCTTCAAATTATTTAAAACTAATAAATGACTCAAGTAATTTTTTATTACAGATAAATGTAACTATTAAACAGTTTTTATAGTGGCCAATGTTTCAACCTAAATTTTGGACTTTATTGAGGGTTGACAAATACATCTCATTAATTTAAAAATACATCTCTAATTCATAGCAGGATTGTAAATATTACAATGTGATCTTTAGAAGTAGCAGGTACATATAGTGTATGTATAGAGTAAATAAAAGACTTATTATGTACTTATTAGACATATGAGTACATATAGTGTAAACATAAATGATACATAATTATGAGTACTAATTAAAACATCAAAATAATTATATTAATAAAATACAATATTTAAAATTAAAATAGACAAAAACAACAACAAAAACTATACACAGAAAAAACTTATCATGAACTGTGTGAACGATACATATACCTCTCTGTCAATGTCAATGGATTTTGTTTTTAAACTTTCTATGTAATGTAAACCCCAACTCTTAATATTTAATTTTCTAAATAGCAAAAACACATTTAATGTTTCATATACAATTTTTTAATATCAATGGTTTAATAGTCATAATAGTAATTTTATTTGATCAACCATAAAAATCAAACTTTGAATTACTGATAAACTATATAGACTGCAGTTTTGTATTTTAAGGCGACATGACAAATTACATTAAGTAATGCAATTAGTTATGGCTTCTAAACATTATATTAAAATTTAGAGATGAAATAAGCCTCATCTCCTCACTTTTCCATTTTAAGGTGAACTTCCAATCTTAATTGGTCAATTTGATATTTTTCTTTTGTCACTAGACAAATCTGTCTTGAGAAGAGAGGATTATCAGGAATTCGGCGATGGTAATTGAAGATTAAAAACTAATTTGTCACTAAAATTTAGCCAACATTTCGGCCTGAATTTCATGCCGTCTTCAGGGCTGAATATGAAAAAGAAACATACAAAATAATATATAAAAATATCTATATATGGTAATCAAAAAAATAAAAATGAATGAAAATATGAAACTGTGTGTAATTGACTATATAAAATTGATATTGAACATATTGGAAAGAAAAATTATTAATAATATTCATAAATGTAACTTACTAAATAGGGTTATGGGGAGAGAGAATGGCTAGTGCTCAACTGAATCTACATCATGAGTGATCTGTTTTAAAAAAAATTTTATTTGACCATTATGGAAAGGAACGAGAAACTGATGAAGGAGTGGGGAATGGATGAGAGGGTTTAATGATTTAAAATGTAGCAGGCATCCGGGGTACCTTACACACGTTACACAAGGAAATTAAAGAAATATAAGTGGGGATTTATCCGTTCCATAAATTTCTTACTTACTGATCTAGAAGCTTCAATAAGTTTTTCCCTAATGTAATTTTCCAAATCACTTTTTAATCTTAATTAAGAAGACTCAAGTTCTTTTATTGTTAAATCAAACATGTAGGAGTGGGGGATTTCCTGAAATTCATGTGCAAGTATAAATTTATTTAGATTTCGCTGGAGTAATATTTAAGTTAGATAAATAAAAATCAACAAAGATCTGTTTAGTGAATAAAGAAACATGTTAGGTAATATTAAGAAATATTAAGTATAGAAATATTTTATTTGGTTGTGGTTTTTTACCCCACGTAAATTTTAAACAATTAATGAGAGGGAATAGAATAAAAATGGCTGGGACAGATAGATTTTTTATTCTATTACCTCTCATTAATTGATTAAGTGTAGAAGTTTTCCATTATCATAAATTTTAATTTTACTGCTTATAAGAGGAAATTATTTATTTTTCTTGATGAAATTTTGCATCTTGCTTTGAAATGTAAAATAAAATAAAGCGGGAACTGAATGATTTACCTTTTCTAGCGTAGTGTTCTTAAAATGTAAGATATTAAACAATTATAGAATAATTTGAGGCATTTTTCTTTTTCTTGTTATTTTTAGCTATTTTATTTTTACTTTTAAGATTAAATTTTAATTATTCTTGTTACCGTTTTTAATATAACTATGATTATTCATTCAGTCTAGTTTTTAATACATGCTATTTTAAAAAAAAAGAAAGTTGTTTCCGGTTTGGTTTTTTGTTCTTGTAGCCCTGATTAAGTCCTGAATTTGAAGCTGATTTGTTCACTATATTCAAAACTCTATGATTACTTCTTTGTTTTAATTGATAACCTACCAATCTAGCTATCCCTGAATGTTTCCTCCATGTGCACTCAATGGACAACTGTTCTCACCAGATAAATATTACTTCACTTTGGCTAAAGACTGTACTGAAACATTGAGATATCTGGACCTAACGATTTATCACTATATAAATTCATTTGAAAATGAAATGACTATTATGTAATAAATTCAATAATTAAAGAATCTGTAACATCAAAGTTCCATTTAAGAAAATAACTCCAATTTTGCTTGTTTGTTAAAAGTGTAAGGCTTAGTTCAGGAACACATAAATATGTTTAATTATGTTGAAATTTCTGTATTTAATTAAAAACATTTCATTTTAATGATTTTTTTAGGGAAAAGCAATTTTTAACTTTTAAATAATATAAAAAGAACCTCAAATAGAAATGCACAAAAACGACCAATAAAATATTTTTTTAAATACCAACACTCTTAAGTTAAATTAAATATCAATATAAAAATGTGCTAAATTAAAATGGTTATTAAAACTATTTTAAAAGGAAAATTATGGAGATAGCTGTAAATTGATTACATGAATATAATTTGTTTAAAAATTTCTTATGAATTTTGAAAATAGCTTCTGGAAATGCCTCTTTCTGTCTCCAATGCCTACTTGAGGGTTGAAGATATGCAGAAAGGGTTTTTGTTATTTCCATTCCTATATCTTACTGAAATCCAAGTTTTCCCTTTATAAGAAAAACTAATAATTTAGTAATATTTTTTCCACTGCAAATTTATTTCGAAATTGGTTTTTTCATGTATTGTTTTCTATTTTCATAGAAATATTCAGAATTTAATTACAATTTATCTTTATAGGTCCCGGACGCCACTGATCCTTGAGTAAGTGTGGGCTGCCCACACTGGCTGTGAGACTTGTGTCAATACTGTTATAGTGGAAAGAGGGAGCAAGCGCCATTATCAAATAAAATCTACATAGTTTCATTCGAAAATTCAAATTTTCCTCGTTGAAGGGGGAGGTTGGTGTGGGCATCCTCCCCACCTTTTCAGGTAACTCTGTACCTCCCCCTTTCCTTTTCCAGCTGTTCATAAGTGTCTTGGAACCCATTAAGATGTAATGAGAATCCTTGGGGAAACCTAAGGTTATATTTGGGATAACGCTTTCCTGGCAGTGCTCCCCCTTTCCTGTTGATCAAGTCAATATAGTTTATTCCTTTTTGCTATACATTTGCTTTCCTTGCTTAGAAATAAATTAAATTTCCTTTCTATACAGCAACATAAATATTATCGCCTTGTGAATAAGGTGGATAGAATATACTTGTGCTAAAAAGGAATATTTTTTTTTTTTTATTGACCTACATTTTTGAGCCTTTGCCTAACCTTAGCTTTCTGCACGTGCATTTATGAAGGATGTATTTATGTATTTAATGCATGCATCAGTTACATTACTAAATTACTATCTTGGAATTATTGATAATAATAAAACATGAAACTAGACTTATAATTTGCAATAGAAAAAATTTTCTACAATATATTTTTAAAGATTGTACTTTATTGGACACTTTTGAAAGCTAATATATCTAATCATGTTATTTTGAATTTACAATGTAAATCTAAGTTTGAATGATATTGTAATTCCTTATTTTGCAGGATTTAATCTTGTATCAAAAATAATATAATATAAAAATAATAATGTTGGTTACTTATAGAAGAATGCTTCTTGTACCGCCACTTCTTCATATCTGGAACATTGGCTTAATTTGTGACTTCTATTGCATGCATTTCATTGACTAGATTTGTTGCATGCAATGATATTCTCTTTTGCTTGCAGGACTTCAATGGTTTCTTTAAATGTAAGAGGTCAATTCTATTTTCTGACTGTCATGTTTATTATATATGTCTGGTCTCTTGCATTCTGGCATTCACTGATTGTCATGCTAACAACATAACCATCAGTTAATGCCTGCTCAATGTTTTCTGGTAATTCACTAACTTTAGCTTTTTACAAAAACAATTTTCTAGATTTACCAATAAATGGTGTGAATAAATGTAAGCTGTTTCTCGAATTGTTAGTGACGACACTGCAATATCTTATTGCAACTTTCAGTTCTATTAAACCAAATACTAACAGGCATTTTTTTATAATCAGTGGAGGATTTAAATAATTTCTGTTAGCAATCTGTTTTTTTCAAAATGATTTAGTATGGTTTTATTTAGTTCTAATATAAGTTAATAAACCATCGAATTCATTGAAAAAATAAAATAAAAACTACAGACAAGTGGATTATATAATAATACAATATTATTGGGATTAAGGTATGACTGAGAGACTACCTTTGTTATAGACTTGTTACTTAAGCGAGTGGAATTTTGGAATGGCTATATCAATCTAAACATACAGCTTACCCCTAAAACTTTACTTTCTTTGGAAACACCCCTATAAAAATTAATAACTAACTGAGTTTGTTTAAAATAGACAAGGAAGAAATGTTTTTAGACAGAAGAAATTAAAAAAAAAAAAATATTAAAAGTTTAATTCCTTTCAGCTGTATGTAGAAAATGTATAAAAAGACAATACATTAACAGAAAAGAGTTTAGAAAAAAAGCATTGAATGAAAAAATTAACAATAATTTATTCATATAAATAATTCCAATATTTCAGTTTCCAATTTTTGCATCTTCATTATTGAAAAATTACAAAAATGAAAGTTCTAGAATGCTATTATAATAAAAATTTGAAATATATGGAGATTCAATGAAACCAAAATATAGTACTGGGGAGTAAATTAAATTTATTTTATTATATAATATATGTTATGTAAAAATAACATTTAGAAAAATTAATGAGTATGAGTATGCATAAATATTTGTTGATATTGGCTGGAAAAATCTGGAAAGCCTGGCTGATGAAAGTTTTGAAAGCTGGGAAGGGTGAGTACAGAAGGGAAAGGAGTAGGTAGAGGGGGAGGCAGCAGAGATCATCCATTCAAAGAATATGAATTTATTGAGACGTTGTTTTGAGAAAGGTTCAGAGCAGAGGCAGAATCTTTGTGGAAGAAGAAATTCCATTCCAAAAATGGAGGAATTTTTGAAAATACCTGTCAGTATTTTATGTATGTTCTTAACAGTCCTCTTATTACATTTTTCTACTGAGAAAACCCCCCTTTCCAACATAAATCTTTCAAGGCTATTAGTTAAAATAAACCTAAGCAGAGCAAGAAGTGCCAATGTCCATATCTATTCAGAACGGTTTTGGACTTGGTTTTCCAATTAATTGGGAATTGAAAAAATAAAATACTTTAGAAGCAAGAGTATTACTTATGTGTACTTAATTTTTCTCAGGTCATATGTAGATTAGACCCCGTAAGCCAAGCTGAACATCCATTCCATCCTGGAGAAGATCATCCAGTACAAACCCATTTAGGCTTGTTCTGACCTTGCTAAGCAAATTTAATTGGTAGGTAGGAAGAAATTTACTCTTCGCTATGGGTTCGTTCAGGCATTGGCAGTCCACACCAGTCTTGAAATATTTAAATCAAAAAAAGGTTAGTAGTGGATACCGGTCCGGAGCCCACTCGACCTTGCACCTTTGAGGGGTTGGGGACATGTTACTGTGTAGAGAATACTTCAGTGTTTGCTCGGTTTGTGTGTAGGCAGACCCCAACAGTGTAGACCCAGGTAAGCTGAGCCCGAGCAGGGTGAGGAGGAGTGGCGGCCGGTCTATGTCCGTCCAGAGCTCTCTCGACCCTTGCGGCTCCAACACCACTCTCAGCTCCTCCAACAGCTCTGATGCCATCTCTTCGGACAAACCATCCTCTGGCTAACCCTCAACCTTTTGGATGACTAAAACCAATAAGCTGATCATTTATTTTCAGTGTTACTTTACAAATTTATCGATTTTACATGGTTTAACAGAAATATGAATCACAAATGGATTGTAAAGGCTAAAGCATTAAAATATTTTATATTCTATGTAACCTAATATTTCAGACTTTTTAAATACGTATTTTTATTTCTTGTGGAAAGTGCACTAATGTAGTCTACGAGTGAGAATATTACTGTTTTCCAATTGATAAGAAAAATAGAATATTATATATACTATTTTAATGAATAATGTATTTCTATTAATTGTTAGGTATTATTATTTGGTCTAATCGTTCCATGGCACTATGTTAGACTTAAATTGATGAGCACAATGTTGCCACTTTTTTTTCTATTTTATGTAGAACTTTGGCATTTCTCCGGTTAACTAGATTTTGGCTTATCACCTGTTTTTTAATATTTAAAGTGGGTACAAATAAGATTGATTATGAATATGATAACTGCAATACTGTGCAGTATCAGGAGTTAAGCATTTAATATACAATTTTTAAAATAACATATTTTGATTTCGGAGATACAAATATCTTCAAGTCATAGAATATTCATATTTTATTGTATGTTTGTATCGACTTAATGTAGAAATTATGTTTATGAATTATTTCCAAAATATTACTAAGAAATAAAGCAAAATTTACTTTTCCTTGGGATGATAGGAACTTTCAATCACTGTTCAGGTGTTCTAAATACATGAGGGACATTGGAAAAAGAAAGTAACATGTCATAGTCCCTGTCTCGTTCCCTGCTCAAGAATAGGTTACAACTGATGGGTGATCAGAAGAATACAGGTACCACTGAGATTTACTACTTTAATCTTCAAAATTGTAACAAATACAAAATTATTAGTTTTCAAATTAATTAATTTTAAAATATGATGTAAAGCAATCCATATATTCTAAATACATTGGAATTTTTATATTNTAGAAATATTCAGAATTTAATTACAATTTATCTTTATAGGTCCCGGACGCCACTGATCCTTGAGTAAGTGTGGGCTGCCCACACTGGCTGTGAGACTTGTGTCAATACTGTTATAGTGGAAAGAGGGAGCAAGCGCCATTATCAAATAAAATCTACATAGTTTCATTCGAAAATTCAAATTTTCCTCGTTGAAGGGGGAGGTTGGTGTGGGCATCCTCCCCACCTTTTCAGGTAACTCTGTACCTCCCCCTTTCCTTTTCCAGCTGTTCATAAGTGTCTTGGAACCCATTAAGATGTAATGAGAATCCTTGGGGAAACCTAAGGTTATATTTGGGATAACGCTTTCCTGGCAGTGCTCCCCCTTTCCTGTTGATCAAGTCAATATAGTTTATTCCTTTTTGCTATACATTTGCTTTCCTTGCTTAGAAATAAATTAAATTTCCTTTCTATACAGCAACATAAATATTATCGCCTTGTGAATAAGGTGGATAGAATATACTTGTGCTAAAAAGGAATATTTTTTTTTTTTTATTGACCTACATTTTTGAGCCTTTGCCTAACCTTAGCTTTCTGCACGTGCATTTATGAAGGATGTATTTATGTATTTAATGCATGCATCAGTTACATTACTAAATTACTATCTTGGAATTATTGATAATAATAAAACATGAAACTAGACTTATAATTTGCAATAGAAAAAATTTTCTACAATATATTTTTAAAGATTGTACTTTATTGGACACTTTTGAAAGCTAATATATCTAATCATGTTATTTTGAATTTACAATGTAAATCTAAGTTTGAATGATATTGTAATTCCTTATTTTGCAGGATTTAATCTTGTATCAAAAATAATATAATATAAAAATAATAATATACAAGTATAATATTTTTATAGGTCAAAATATGGTGATTAATATCTGGTGAAAATTCATAGATTCTCAAAACATCAGTCTCTCTCATACACCCACACTTGTATATTCCTGAGCTTTAAAAATTAGGTCATAGATTTTGAAAGTAGCCAACTTTAATGGATAAAGAAATTGTGTGGAGCTTGGCAATTTCAATTTGGAAAAAATTATTTTAAAAATAAAAATCAGTTCTTTAAAGTTATCTCATTACACACAAACAAAGGTTCTCAAATTTAGAAAGAAAATTCTTTATTTTTAATCCTTCTTCATTAAATTTTTTATTTTATATGGATCTTACACCTATTTGGCAACTTCTAATTGTAGCAAAACTTTAAAAATATATTATTGTGCCTAGACATTTATTAGTGAAGATTTAACTTTATTTTTAAATTTACAAATTGAATTTAAATTTTATAACTTTTTCTCTATTTCAGTAAACAGAGATATATAAATAAAAATATTTTATTTTCTATGATAAAATCTCACGATGTTTAAAACATCAAAAGTAATTAAATTTTGAAAAAACTTCAAATTTGTGTGTGTAATGCAATTTTTTATTTAACTGTGTCTTTTACTATTCATGTATTTTTGTTAGGAAATACAAAAATTGGCATGTTAAATTTTTGCCAATTGCATTGAAAATGTTATTTATTTCATTTGGTGTCAGAGTAGGGAAAGTTAAACTAAGGCAGTCATTTAAATTAATATTTATATACAGCTATTAGCTGTGGAAACCAATATCTTGCCAATTGGTAGTACTTAAAATTGATTGAGGTTCCATCTATGATTAATTGAAAGTAGTAAGAAATTTGAAAAAAATATCAGCATACAAATATTCCTCTATAAATTAATAGCAGTAAATCATTGTGTTTAGTTTTGTCCTTATTAATTATGTTTTTCTTTTGTTTTTTTAATTACCTTAGTGACATTCCTAAGTGCCATGGAGATTAAAAATAAATATTAAATAAATTATAAAATTTTGGGTAAACTGGCATTCTTCAAATGGGTTCAAGATTCTGCTCATAAATAAAGAAGCTATTGTTGTCTACATCCTAGATCACTGGCTCACAAAATTGTTTTACAAGACAACTGTAAAATTAAGGAGTAGAACAAGTTAGTTCAATTGAAAATATATGGCCATCTTGAATCCCTCTGAGCATCAACAGATCAACCAAATTATTTCAAAAACCATTTCTTAGTGAATTTTAACTCAATTCCTTTTCATAAAATATTGATATTTTACAACATTTATTAATAGTCTTTAGTTTTACTGCAATTTGTCTGTATTACTGTTTACTACCTTAGTAGCATTTTTGAATTCTTAAAATTTAGTGCTAAAGCCTTTCCCGAATCAGAAGAAAAACAATAATTCAATACAATGATACTGTGCCTTTTTCATGAATAATTAGCAGATCAATTCCTCTCTCTATCCTGACTGCATTTACTGTTAATCTCCTCACGTGAGCACCAATTAGAATATGTTGTTATGGCAATTTCTTAAAATATGTGAGAAGCTATGTTTTATCCATCCAAAAGTATTCTATTGAAGGTTGTTCAATAACCACCTATCATGCTGTGTAATCAATGTGATCATTGTAAGCCTTCTGAAAATCTCTACTTTTAATATATATATATATATATATATATATATATATATATATATATATATAT
>KZ807520.1:319887-335676 GCA_000696205.2 Oncopeltus fasciatus | reverse complement strand
TATCTGTTAATAATAAATGTATTTATGTAAAAAATATATATATGTTATCTAAATATGGATTTTATTTATTTTCCATTTTTTGATTTTTGACCACAATTAAAAAAAAAAAAAGTCTTATCATGAAGAAGTAACATAACAGATTTCCACTGTTCACAGTTCAGGTGAAACTTATTCTTAACTATATAATAATGTTTCTTTTTTGACTTATAAATTTAGTGAGAAGGGTGAGTGGGGTGGTGAGCACTCCACTCCATTTTTTCCCATCCTATGAAGAATGACTCCCAAATAGGACTGGGTGTTCCTTAAGAGCAGTATATCTAGTATATAGATATCTGTCGGTGTGGGTGGGTTTCCTATAGATTGAGTGGCTCAAGAGGTGATCCTTTTTTGATACGAGTACGTCCAGGAATGGTAGTCTTCCTTCTTCTTCGAGTTCCATGGTGAACTGGATGTACTTGTGCATGTTGTTCAAGTGTTGAAGGAACACAATTGTTTCAGCTGCTTCTGGTTCAAGGTTCATTATTATATTATATTAAATTATAACAAGCGTCGAAGCCTGTATCATGAACCTTGAAACAATCCGTCAAGACGTCAGTCATGCTCTAACCTGGATTTTAAAAATCTCTCTTTTACAACTCTCATTCTCTTTTCAGCCCTGAAGAAGCCATCAAATGATTTGCGAAAGCTCGGCAAATAACACCAATTTGACACGGTCCAACCCGGAAGAAGAAACGGTAAATACTTCTGACGACCGTCGAAGCCTACGTGAACAATAGAGAATTTGTTTTGGCTCGTTCAAGGTTGAAAAGAAATACAATTTAAAGAAATCTATTTTTTAGCATCTGCCGACGTTTCAGCTTACATTATAACACGAGAAAAACAAAAAAATAAATGATTTACATTATTATTACAAAAATTATTACATTTGACGTAACTAAAAGTAATGTGATATGAAATGTTTCGGAAAACAATAACAAATGTGTAGAAAGTCAACCACACCTCTCTATTTTGAAGGGATAATTTTGGTTGACAGAACTGAACAAAATGTCCACCTTTTCTTACTTCAATCTGTTTCTACATATTATATTTAGTTTGACTTGTCAATGAAATATGGATGATTTGGATCATTGATACTTTCAAGAATTAAGTTTTTATTGTCAATCAGAAAATATTGAATCCACCAAACAAACTTTTTTTTGGGGTACCTAAACTGGTACTCACTTTAAACGACTTTAAAAAAATGTATTTTTTTAAATTATCTGCCAACTTCTCGGCTTACACTGTAAGCCATCATTAGGGCTGTTGAAATGCAATGTCATAAGAATACAAATAAAAGTAAAAATGAAATGAAATAAAAATAAATTATTTACAATATTATAATATAGAATTACCATAATTAAATTTAATGTAATGTAGAAGAATTCAGCTTGCAGAAAACAATTAACCACACATAGCTATCATGAAGGCGGAAGGGCTTATGCCTCCTTCAAAATAAACCAGTCAAACATTTCTCCTAGTTCCTAAAGTTACTTCTTCCCAATAATACTCTTCCTTTTTCCTTTGTCCTTTTTATTGCCCCTTTGAAACAGGCCGCTCTCCCTTTGTACCTTCCGTCTCTTACCTCCCCCCCCCCACGCTTCCACAGCCCACGGTGTTTTTCTGAAAAATTATATTTATTCTCAATCATGAAAATGTGTACCTAGGGACAAATGTCCCCTCTCTTCTTCATGATAGGTAGGTGAGGTTAATTGTTTTATGCATGCTGAATTCTTCTACATAGTTTACTACATTCATACTTTTGATATCACATTACATTTAATTATGGCAATCTGTATTATAATACTTGTCGATTGTCTACTTAATATTTTGGAGCAAAGTGTATGTATCCCTACTCATAATTGTATTAAGTAAAAAGGGATCTGTCTGTATACAGCTACGTAAAAACTATGGAGAGTCTCCTCTAAAACATGCCCATAATCATGACTATCAAGATATAAATATAATCTTTTAGGAAAGTCGTTAAAGGTTAGTATACAACAAACAGGCCAACATTTATTTAATATTTTCTTTAGTCCCACCTACCTACCAAAAACCCAAATTATACACACTAAAATTTATATGTGTGTGTGTGTGTGTGTTTCAAGGCTCTACAGGCCAAAGTTTTCAGTTTTTTCTAATGAAATTCGGTAAGTAGCTGTTATATTAAAAAAAAAAAAAAAGGAAGGCTAAGTTTGTTATTGTGCAAAATAAAATCAATACGAGAGAGGGATTACCAGCAATGTCTATGTATAAAACGCTTTTTTCCATAATTAAGTGACGCTAAATATGAAACACAGAGGACAGAGGAAGGTGGATATTAGCAGATATAAAGATATCTCTGTCGTAGGTAATTCCAAGATCCTGAAATTTCTTCTATCAGTTCGAATTGGCATCGGTATTTAAAGCTGGGCTCCTACTGTAACAGTTCTAGGTTTGGGAGACAAATAAGTCTCACTAACTTCTTAATAATAATAAAAAACTATTGATATATATATATAAGCATTTAGTAAAATACAATAACAAAGTTACATTAAAACTTGCATGGTCGATGGACAAGACTGTAATGTGGAATGTTTGGGGGTCTGGTAGGAAATGCCTTATTATTTTGCAAGCTCTTGGGATAATAGGAAGGGACTTCAAGTGATCTAGCGGGCATAATCCATATCAAAATTGATCAATTATGGGTGGGGGTTTATCTGAGCAGTATCTGGGGAGCCTAACATAAAGTTTAGAGTAATGATAATCAACACAGNTCTACCTCCCATTAGCTGTGTATGATATTTCTAATCTTTTAGGGTTACTATTCGATTCAGAAGTGGTTTTGGAAAGTGCAACGAACCCCATTAATTTTCCCTTACTAAGCAGAACTACCTATTCACCCCCTGTGTGTCACTTTCTGCTTTCGGCCATATTGAAATTAACGTTCCTTTTGCAGCTTTGCATGGACATTCGAGGGTGGATATTCCATGTATGGCTCTCTTTAATAAATCACACTTCCAGTTCCATTAGCCATTTTCCGAAGCAGCGAATAAGTCAATTTTGAGCAGAAAACGGGAAGCTACAATGGACATGCACCATATATTATATTTATTCTCGTTTCCCTCTGACCGATATGACCGGCAATCCACTCACTTCCGCGCAGCGAAACTCAAGAAAATTAATGTATTGATTAAATTGGTAAAATTTTTCTATGGGAAGGCCTATCGTAAATTAAGTAATAATAATAGTAATGTATGCATAACTATATAATTCCTTAATATTATTTGATAAATTCGCTACACACGCAAGTGCACTTTCATTTAAAATAAATTAGACATGCAAGCTAAAACAGATATTTGTACTGAAGTATCCTCCGTTAAAATACTACCATTTAATATGAAAAATTTTGTTTTCTATTTTAAAATGTTTTTAAACATAACGTGTCAATATGTTTTTATTTTACATAATAAATTTTATTTATTTCATCCAGAATTAACAAAATTTATTACTAAGCCTTTATTCTTTATGTTGTTTCGATCATCAAAGTTTGTAGAAAATATGAAATTTTTACTTTTCCTCTACGCGGGGTTATGTGTATGTATACACACACATAAATATAGAGAAGGAAAAGAAAGAAAGAAAAAGAAATTTTATTCTGGGACATAAGTCCCCTTGAATAACAAAGAGGTCACAGCTGACAGTATAGCTGATTCTGACCTAGTTACAACAATAAAGATAAAAAGTACAAATAAAGAGTAGGCTAATAATATAAAATAAAACAGAACTTGACAATATTTACAAGTACAGAAATAGAAGAAATATGTAATAAAATTTTTAAAAAAATAGATGCACAAAAAGAAAATGAATTCTACACAAGAAAAAGTAATGAAACTCAAAACTAATAAAATAACAATTAATCAATAATGATTGCTACCAGAACTAAAGTAAAACTTTAACAGAGAACGATAAATTTAAAACTTCTCGAAGAATAAAAACTTAAAGATAATAAAATAAAGATGCACAAAAAGAAAATGTGTGCTACACAAGAAAAAGTAATGAAACTCAAAACTAATAAAATGACAATTAATCAATAAGGATTGCTACCAAAACTGAAGTAAAACTTTAACAGAGAACGATTGTGTAAAACTCCTCGATGAATAAATAAAAAAAAGGCTAAATAAATAACACACAATTATTAATGAAAAACAAAACTTACTTAGGAATAAAAATGAAACAATAATAAACAGCATTACTGAAAAATTAAATTAAATTAACATAGAAAATATTACATTGTTATAGGTTAAAGAAAGATAGGAAATTCACCAAATGCGCCGGTCCACTGCCATAAATACCTTCAGGTCGCCAGACAGCCCATGGTCATCCGAACATATCCAGGTCTTCTGGCATGTTGATAACCACCACAGGCCGGCCTTCATCCTGTCGACATTTGACCCGGCCACCAGAGAACCACACATATTTTAGCTTGATTTCCTTCTTCTTCTGGCGTGCCAAGAAGTAGAGGCGCTTGTTCGTGGTGCTCATACTCTCGCTCAGGTAAATGGGATGGGCATCATTCTCCTTCCAGCCAATATGCCTGGTCCCCTCTTCACTCTTCTCAATCCAAAAACCTCGTCCCTCAGAGATTGCCGAACGAACTTCGCTATGATTACCGGTGGTCTAGGATCATCCCTTCGCTGGCGATGACACTCCACTATATATCTTCTGGAGCGATCTTTAGACCCAGACTGGCACCTATACTCGTCAACAGACCAGCGGGAGTATCACCATAGGTTGTACCGGTATCCCTCGAACCTCTATAGACCTGCAAAGTAGCTCCTGTTGAGCGTGATTCAGACTCATCTCCAGTTCATTCACCCTTGACTTCAATGTCTCGTTTACGAGCGCTAGTTGCTCGAAAACTTTAGTCTGGGCTTCTAGTCTGTTCCCTATACTTTTGAGAAGCTTGGCATTTCCAAAAACAGCGTCGTTATTTTGAGAGCCTTTAAACTATCTTAGCTCACTAGCGACGCCGCTTATTATCTCGCCTTTTCCGCTGAGAGCGCCCTCATCGCCTCCTGAATATAAGTAAATAGAATAAAAAATCTAACTGTCCCAGCCAGGTCATGAACCTGGATCTCCTGCTATCCGGGCCGGTGCATTTACCAATTATGCTACCGGGACCAGTCTGATAAGTTATTAAATTCCCCGCGCTAGGGTCGAGAGTCTAACCTCCAAGGCAGACGAATACATCGTCTTATGCTCGGAGGAGCTGAGATTGTCAAGCTGTTTAAATGACTCTCATTATTTATTTTAAATTTTAATTTTATAAACATTTTTTTTTTGTGGTATTTAATCCTACGTAAATTTTAACAATTTTTAGTGCAAGGGAACAGAATAAAAAATCTAACTGTCCCAGCCAGGACCTCGGAGGTTAAACTCTCGACACTAGTGCGGTGAATTTATTAACTTATCAGACTTGTCAGGGTAGCATAAATGGAAAATGCACCCGCCCGGATAGCAGGAGATCCAGGTTCGAGATCTGGCTGGGACAGTTAGATTTTTTATTATGTTCCCTTGCACTGAAAATTGTTAAAATTTACGTAGGATTAAATACCACAAAAAAAAAAGTATATAAGTAAATAGATTTCCTTTCCCCATAGATCTAGATGGTGATGTCTTTCTAGTTTTCTTACATTTGTCACGTGTCCAGCCTTTTCTCTGTGACCTATGAGACTCAATATCTGAGTCATCAATACCACATCACTTTCCGTGGAAAATTAATTTGCACGTGATACAAGCTAGGGAGCTCTTGTCATCTCCATTAATTGCGTGTTTGCACACCGGAAACTGCACCATTGTTTACTTAGAAAGCTCAGAAAAACAGCTGACGAGGTAAGAAGTAGGCTGGGCGTGTCTACTAGGCAGAGGGGAGAGCTATGTAGAAAGGATAATACTCAGTAGATTACTAACTGATATGTTGCAATATCTGATAAGCCCGGTTGTTCCGCTACTCGTCGTAAACTCCCGGAGTAGATTGAAGAGCCGTAAGACGTCTTACACAAGATTCAAAAACTTGTGAAGATCACTAGAAACTCTGTGAGGAAAATCAAGCGGAAAATCTCACGTTGAACCTTTAAGATAACGAGTTAATACGGAGCCGAAGTGTAGTGGTTTCTATCTCAGGCCAGAATAATTGTTTTCTTAATGCAATTTAGATATCACCTTTGAATGAAAGTGTGAGTTAATTTTTGAAAAAAAAAAAAAAAAATAGGATTATCTGAAAAGTTAAGTGGGATTAAAAAATGTATTTTCACTGCGGATGGCATAATTAAGTTTAAAGCAATGAAACAAACCAGATTTTTTTTATTGATAAAATATATTTTTATCAGCATTAAGGATTACATGAGATCTTAAGTTCAAATAAAATATTCACTACCTACGACACTAAGGAATGCGTTCAGTTTACGTAACTAAATTAATTAATATTATTACTCAACAATTTATATTTCTTTCATCTTTCTCCCCCCCCCCCCACAAAGACAGAAAAAGGAGAGCTTTGTGCGAATGTACAATTTGTGTAATAATAACTTGAAAGAATCACTTTTTATTTTAAAAATAATAAGAGAAAATTGATTAACACCAATCAGCTGTAAGCTCTTCTTTAGAGGCTTGTTAAGATTCTTTGCAGAAACGCTTAGGACTACTACTATTAGTCTTGTCACTTACCTGTGACATATTAGTACTTTCCATAAGGCCTGTCACTCAGTTTATTGCATCTGTATTTTCTTAAGGTGTAATATTTTTAAATAATAAGCAAGTTCATTTGTTTCTTACACAATTTTGAGTTGCATCATAAGTAAATCTTTTGCTCCTCCAGAATGCTCTAGCAATGCCAGCATTGCAGGTCACCCACTAATATCAATAAAAGTCTATGGGAAGGAGGCCCCCTTACTCGTGTACTTTTCAAGAAGTTAGTTTCTATTCCGACCCCATATGTCTTTCTTCTCAAAGGTACTTTTGATATATTTTTTGAGCTAGCACACAAACCAATTGGAGGCTTAGCTCTTGGATGTTTCAATTTTTTATCTTGAGGAAATATTTCAGACGGTAATGAACAAAGAAGTAAAAAATAAGGAAGTCTTTCTTGAAGGTGGTGGTCATCAGGTAAGATTCTTGCTTTTAGGAGAGACATACTTTGCAAGCGTAGACCCACAAACACAGGATCACTTTTGATGAGAGCTCTTCTAGGGAATGAATGTCGAGCTTTAAAGGCTGTGGTGTTTTGCCAACTGGACCATAATAAGTCCCTTGAACCACCTTCTATTTTTTTCAGAAAAAAATGCAAAAACACTATAGATACCTGACAAATTATAAATGTTAAGGACATATTTATCCTCAGCTGATCACTGACTCTCGGCAAAGTGAGAAGGTACACACAAGGGGCAGGAAGGGATGGGTGTGTGGCGTAAACTGCTGGGAACAGGAATGATCAAAATGAGCGTTTTATTCTGGACTTTCTCAGCGGCAATGTACGCTTTTATGAAGATTGAAAAAAAAAGAAGAGAAAACTAAGATGCTAAAGAAAAATGAAGAATTCCTTATGCCTAGTTTTTATAAGATTGCAAAAAAAAAAAAAAAAAATGGGGCTACTATGAGAGAAGAGAAAGAGCAGAAAGCCTATTTAAGATCCCACGAATCCTATGAAATGATTTTTAAAAGAAAAAAAAAGGCCCAAGGAAGATAACGATCAGCTGAATAATATATAGGGAAGTTCAAAGGACTGGAAAATATATTTAAAGTTGGAATTTAAAGGACTGGCAGCTGATTGAAATTGACGCCTCAACGAATTAATAAATATTTAAGTTATAGTTTTACCACTATGCCTTCCTTTGCCATTTACTTAAGTTTTACTCAATAGAAAATTATTTATATTATCTTGACCTACTTAGGAAAATAATTTTTCTTAAGTTTATGGTATGAGGGAAAGGTTATATAAAACAACATTTTTGTGTGTGTTGAATAAAGAAATGTGTATTTGATGAATAATAAATAGAATACAGAAAAATATCAACATTTTGTATGTACATAAATTATTAAAGTTTATATATCACAGGATAGTAAAATACTTAAGAATAAAGATTAAACATAATGGATTAACTTGATAACTTTACGTTACTTGTTATATGAAATTGAGTGAAATTTATAACTCATTATTAGCTATGATAAATTAAAAATTAACCATGATGTTAGTTCAAAAATACAATTTAAATTGAGATTATTAAAATAATAAGTAATGTTAAATTCAAATTTATTTAACAATTTTAATAAATAAAACTCCATAGGAAAACCTTGGTGCATCCATAGCCTATAACCAACCAATACTTGATTAAGTCACTAATTTTAATATTTAGTTTTAATTTTATAAGGATTTTTTGGAAATAAAAATCAGAGAGGATACCCTCTGGATGCCCCTGAAAGTAAAATTTGTGGGTGAAAATGGCAGATCATTAAAAAAAAATTTAGTAAAAATGCTATGTTACATAATATTGATGTCACAAGATATATAACAGTTGGATACATTAAGGTTTATCCAAACTCCTTACCTTAATTTTAGCACAGATGTCACTTATTAAAATTATGTATTTTGTTATAAAACAGGGTTTCTGGTAACTTGATTTATTATGCTTTGAATTCCTGAGTTTTGAGTAAATTTTCTTGATATTTTATTAACATTTAATTGGCATGTATAGTTAAAAAATATGAAAATTCTNAAATACCTAAAAAGTATAAAAATTATAAGTTATTAAATGTTAATTATTGTACAATTTATTTAAACAATTTGTTTTAGATTTAAGGATAAGACTAATAACAGAATTAATAAAATGCCAGTAAGATAAATCCATCACAACCACATTTTTCTGATAAATAAAGCTACATTAAAAGAACAAAAAAAAAAACAGTTTTCCATTACAAAATTGATAGGGGTGTTTGAGAAAAAAAAAAAAGGAACAATAACAAAGGACATTATGTTAAGTCATATGTTAAAACTAATTATGTTTTAAAAATTAAAATATATTGAATTAATCATGCTTCAGAGATATTATGGTACATGCTATTTTACGAAGAGAGAATATTTTATGACTTGACAGTCAACAAATTTACCTTTCAGTAAAAAATCTGCACTATGTTACTAGCAATGATACCTTGTGTCTTGAGGATCCTTTCTCTAACTACTTATCACTTAATAAAGACTGCTTACATACTGAACTATTTTAAAACCTATTTATAGAGACCAATTAACAAAATAAATTATTCTTAGTATTTTTTAAAGGTTACTTGTCACAAGTTCTTGTTAATGAAAGTTGCTTTAGTTATGCCAGTTATGCTTTGAATTTATGAAAAGTGATATATTATATATGAGAAAAGTATACTGCTTTCTTTATATATTCATGACTCTAACTTCCTGTATTCATGTTTAGTAGTAGTAGCAGAGAGCAAGAGAGAACTTAGACATAAAGTATTTCTCTAAAATATTTGTTATGATTTCTTGGCTTAAATAAAAAAAATATCCTATAGGAAATTTTTAAGTTTTGTTCAATTATATAAATCAATATTGTTTCACAAGCAATAAATAAATCAAAGTTAGATTATTCATTCATGAATTCTTTACTAAAAATTTTGTCAAAATGTTTTGTTTTATTGTGCAAGTATTAAGCTGTAATTTTAAAAAGAACTAAGGTAGTCTTCGGAAAACTGATCAATGTACTGGATAGTAAGATTCCCCTCTAACTAGGCATTACTGTAAAATAAAAACTATCATAACAGTTCTGAATGCACGACCGAACTAAAATAGGCTTAAGAAATGAATTTGGAGTTGATATGGCTAGTTATTAATCGATAACATCTTAAAATAATTTAATAGTGAATTTTATACATGATTTATTTTATATTTATTACAATTTTTGAAGAAATTTTAATTTACTTATTTGAGAAACACTAAGCATTTGTCAACAAATATATTCATATTTCATTAGTATTTGTATATTATATATATTTATGTATAAATGCATTTGAAGAAAGCTACATTTTTAAATAGATGATTTTTTACTTAATATAACTTTTCTTTGTCCTTTATGTGAAATATTACTTCAAGAAACAAAGTGATCCATTATTAAAAAATACAATTTTATTTAGATTCTTCGATAGTTTAGAGAGCCATGATGATGCAAATCCCTTCCACCCATTAAATCAAAGACTGCTCTGTCAAGAACTTTGTCCAACATAAGCTTTAAGCACATTCCAGAGAAATATAGCTACTGAGGTTGTTATTGTGACAGAATTAAAATATTTATTGATACTTTCTCCAATTCTATCAACTAGACGTCAACAAATGATAGTCACTAAAATGAATCTGTTTATGTATAAATAAATACTCTAGGCATAACAGTTGTTAGCTTTTTTATTCATTACAGTAAAACTTTGCATATGGTATTTAAATTAAATTTAAATAAATAAATTAGTTTCCTAGCAAAATTGGACTAAAATTGAGAATTTATCATTTAAAAAATAGTTTTAGTATAATACAATTAGCACACTTTTGTTTCTTAATAAAAGGAAAAATTTAGTTTTCCCAAATTGAATTTGGGTTCACCAGTTGCTCGACTACCTGAACCCTCAAATTTAAATAAATTCCCAAGAAACCAGAATTTTATATTTTCTGTAAACAAAACCAACATATACCATTTAAATGAAAAAGAATATCATTAATAAGTAAATTAAGTTAAACAGGAGTTTGCGTTTACCTAAGACCACAAGTTCTAATCAAAACAACCTCATTTTCACTAAATATTGTGATTATCATAAATCAGAACACTAAAATAAATTTATTTAAAAAATTAGAATATTCCCTTAACAAAATCAGTCATGAAAGAGAAATATTATTTGAAATGTTAAATTTAAATTAAATTAAATTAAAACCAGAATTACTTCATTAAGATTAAGATTGTGAATTACCCAGAAACCTGGCTCTTAAGTAAAAATATTTCTTAAGCTTAAGCAGCTATAATTTTCACTTAAATGACAAATAACCCGTCTAGCATTAAAAATATTAGTCAAATATATTTTCTATAAATCTGAAAAATTGGCCCATTTAATGTGAATGTTTACCTGGAACAGTTATGTACTAATAATTATTTCTTAAACTTGATTAATAATTGTACTTATAATTAAAATTTTATACTTATTTATCAAGAGAATAACCACCAATTAGGAGATGAAGATTTAAAGCCTCTGCTTTTATTTGGGCTTCAAAAATTTGAAGACAAAGCATCAACATATGAGCAAGAAGTCTCCCCGAAAACTTAATATTTTTTTGTGTGTGTTTTCACTACACTTAAAATCTTTGATTCAGAAAGTTTCCCTCAGTAATAAATTGTGCATAAAAATTCAGATTATTAAACTATTTACATTTAATAATCATATTATAGAGATAGTACAGTAGCTAGAATTTCATCATAATCAAACCTACCAATCAAATCAGATACTTTTTTTACACGAATATACATAAATTTAAATGTTTCATGAGAATTTTGATAATGCAAAAAAAAATATATGTATATATATATATATATATATAAACACACACACACATATGCCTTCAACATGCAGTCTGAGAATTTCTGTATATGTTGACAGGGACATATTTCTAGCTTCTTATCTCCTTTCTAAGCAGGATCTAAGAAAAAATTGGCCTGATTTCTTTTAGGGAAATCTGTTAAAAACTGTGTTCTTCACAAGACAAGATGCATTGGTATGTAAGTACTTCAGAATTTGACTTCTTTTACAATCCACACACAAAAAAATACTTTCCATTTTATATGGTAATATTTCATTCACTGAAAAAAAACAACTGATGATTCTGGAGATTGTTATTACCACTAAAAATACTCCCACAATGTACTTAAGGTCCCCGAATGACATTTTAAACCCAATAATTCCGAGAGAAAAGGTGGGTAAGTATTGACTGCTTATGTTGCTTAAAGATTATGTTTCAAATTAAAGTGCCCATGTAAGCATACATATTACAGCAAAATACAGCTTCTGGAAATAATAAAATAAATAATCTCTTAATTAATTCTAAAAAATAATACTGCAGTCTTAAAAAGATTGATAAAAAATGTTGTTTCTTACTGATTAATAATACAATGAGGACTAGTCTTCAATTACATTTTTTTTTGTTTTTAATACTATCAATTAGCATCATTGTTATTTGTTGTGCATTATCATGCAAATTCTTATGATTGGTAATATATTAAAAAGAATAGAAATAGTTATAATATTATAGGTTTTAACTCTTTATTTAAAGACACTCAGTCACATGGAAGCTTTGAATGTATCTCCAGAATACCCCTCCTCCAAGTCACTAAGTATTTACATAGAAAATTTGAAAATTAATTAAATTTTAGATTTTAAGTAATAACCACAGTTAATACCTTATTTATAGCTTTATGTATGATTTAAAGTTAAAGAATACAATGTAAATTTTAAAATTAACTAATTCCTTTCACCTCACAGGGGAGCATAGGACATCAGTCAACAGAAATCATCCTCTCGAACCAAAAATCTATGGATTCAGTACTTTCAAAGTTTGACCAATCTTATGGATTCCTTCAGTGCTCTGCTTCTTCAGGATCCTAGCCGTGTTTTAGAATCTGTTACCATCAGATTCCATTCAAAAATAGATATTTAATAACTTTTTTCAGTCATAAGTGTCAAAACCGATATTGAAGTCGGGTCCTGTTAATGGCAAGAAAAGAAATCTTTTTACCATAGATGGAATAGAGCCCTATGTACTTGGGATTCTGGCTGAGTTTCCACATCGGTCTAATCACAACACTCTGTACTTCTTAAGTTGGTTTACCATTCATTTGCCATCTGGATTAAGCAGCATTATCATGAATCATTTTCTTTTTATACAAACATTTTCAATGCCTTAACTAATAATTAATTATAAAGAAATTTTATTTTTTTGCTATTTGTTTTAATTAATAAATACTTTATCTTGTTTTGTCTAGAATTTTAAGCTATGTATATACCTTCATTAATTTTTAAATATTTTATTTGTTTCAATGGCGCTTTTAAAAATGGACTAATTAGTTAAACTTGATTAATGTACTATAATTAATAGTGAAAAAGAAATACAATTTATATTAATTCCACTTGGCATTTTCTTTTGTGATATCTGAAGACATATTAGGGTCAAAAATGTTATAGACAGACTATTAAAACTAGTAATATGAAAATATGAATGAAGACATGAAAGAATGTGATTATTTCAAGCTAAGTTATAAGTAAACAATCTAAATTATGCAAAACACCAAAAGAAAAAAGAAAATGCAGAGAAAAAAGAAGTTCAATTGTTATTATAATTTAAAAACAAATCAATAAGTTTTATACTTATTTGGCTGATTACAATCTTGAGGTTGTGATTATTTAATGGAACTTTTAGTCAGTAAATCAATATAAATGTGTAAGATACATAGAACAAAAATTAGAGGCCTTTACTAAGGATATAACATACCACTAACTGGCATTTCCTTGTCCAATGTATATGAAAGAAACAAATTACTCGTATATTTGTGGTCATAAGTGAGAATCATAATAAATCATAGTTCTCTCTCTGCCCTTTACTTTTAACATAATATCCCAAAGAAACAATGGATACAAAAATTTAACAACATAAAATTTATTAAATTTCACAATTTTTTAACTTAAAAATAAATTTATATATATATATAGCATTATCAAATTCATTTCATATATATATCAAATCTTACTCTATTTCAAATATTATACGAAGTTCTCAATATATTCAACTGAGAATAAGAAACAAAATTATGCTATAAATTTTTAAAATATTGATATTTTTATTTTAAATTTACCTGAGGGATAATAACCTAAAATTAATTAGGTTTTTTCTTTATAAAACAAATAAACTAAACTATGACAATTCACAAATTATACACTATCTTTGGTATCATTAATTAAATGGAAGAATGAAACTTTTTTTTTTTTTTAAATCTTACATAAGTGAAACAAATCACTCATAAACAATTAAAGCGGTGGAAGAACCTTTATGATATTTTTGAGCTGTTAACTTTTTTTATGTGAACAACATTGATGAATTAGGTTTTAATTAAAAAAAAAAAAAAAAAGTAAATGCTTTGAATATTATTATATTCCTTGTAGGGATATTTTGTAATTAGTAATTCATTAATTACTGGTTGGTTTTATGTAATTTAAAAAAGTATTTAAAATAATTTTCAAATAAAAAGATTGTGCTTTACAAAAAATAGAAGAGTGTATATATGTGCTTATATATATTATCAAACAGCAGCTAAACAAATTCATGCATTTTATAACCTCATTTAAAGCACATTTTGTTTTACGAGTAAGTCAGATTCAGGGGCCACGAAACTTGAGCACTGCCCTTTATTTTTGAAAAAGGAAATCATATCAGCCACCAAATTCTTCCTTCTTTATGCAATGTAAGATAATCTGGAGCTTTGGAGAGGGGACATGATCCACTCTACAGTATTCTATTGGTTTTATCATAACCAAGAAAGGGAAACAATTCAATGTTCAGTAATTTAGCTCTGTTTCAAATAATTTAAGAGCATTATCTCATAAAAACTTTAAAATCAAAATAAACAAATTATTAATCTCAAACAATTATTTACATTTTGATAAAGTTTATGAATGTGTTAGAATATAATTTTGCATGTGATGATTAAAAATGATTTATAAACAATTAATGAGAGGGAATAAAATAAAATAAATCTATCTGTCCCAGCCAGGACTCGAACCTGGACCTCCTGCTTTCCTGGCCGGTATGATTCCATTACACTGGGATGAGCTAGATAACTTATTAAATTCCCAACACACTAGCGAGAGCCTAACCCACAAAAAATTATAAAGCCTAACTCCCAATAAAAATTATTTATGCTTTTAAGTATTAATTTTTTTTCTTTGTAGTTTTGGCATGTAACACTTTATACTCTGAGGCAAATAGAAAAGTCTACATCTTTAAAAAATTTTAATTCAAAATTATATTGCTAAACAGTGTGTATTGTTGAGTATACATCCACTGGTGGCCTCACACTCAAATTAATAAATTTTATTATTAATTTATTATAAAAATTAAAAAGGCATATCTAAGTAGTCTAGTCCATATTTTGCCTAATCAAAGTAGAACTAGAATCCAACATAGATTTATTGTGAAGATTTTGAGCACAATTTCAAAAGCACGAATAATCATAAATTGCTAATTCAAATTTTGAATTATATTGTAAAAGATAAAAAAACTACAAAAATGTATTTTTTTCATAAATTGTTTCATAAGGTATGCAACCTAATTCTATTGAAACTTAAGCATTTAAATCCCTCTCTCAATGTCCCTCAATATATAAAAAATATTTATGCACGTTACTGATTAGTTAACATATTTGTTATGAGCTTCAAAACTTATGAAAGTTCAACTACATTTTGAATGTGAAAACAGTTCTATGGTTGTCAGAATTTAGTATTAGTAATAGCAATAATTCAATAACTAAATGCCAATAAAACACCATCTTCACTGCCTTAATACATTACAAAAACATAAATGAGTAAAAGAGTCAAAATATTTGAGTGGATAAGAAAAAGTCTCCCTCTCCTTTCTTTAATCTTTAATTTTAGGAAAAAAATAATTTACCAAGGAATATATTTTAAAAC
>KZ807520.1:290721-305372 GCA_000696205.2 Oncopeltus fasciatus | reverse complement strand
ATATATATAGTATACTTTTTCAAAATATTCAAAGTTTGGGGAAGCAGTACTTGACCGAGGCAAAAAAAAAGAAAAAGAATAGTGATTATTTTGCTTAGTTACTATATTTAGTTTAACTATAGTTAGAGGGTTATATCAAAGAATTTAAACTCTAACTATAGATTAACTATAGTTTAACTACAGGTAAAGTTTATAGAATAGAATTTAATATTAAATAAATAAATGCAAAGTAAATTTGAAAAAAAAAAAAATTCAAAGCAGGAAGTGTTGCTCTAGAAAGCTGTTGATTATTCAAGGTTTACATCTCATACATCAGATTTTCACAATAGTATGTTACTATATGAAACGTAATTTAATTAAAACAGGGAAAGGTGAGCTTGAGAGGAAGGAAGCTATAAGCATATATATAATCTATACATTTATAGATATTTGAGGTCATAATTAAATTATAATACATCCTCTTTGAAATTAACATTTGTTTTGTCAAAACTTATGGTAAAGTTAAGTGACTGACACTAAATTTTTCATGCAAGGTATACTGGTGCCTTAATTGGGCTAGGAGTTCTTTGAAATTTATCAGCTTACTAACACAAATAAACAGATAAATCTAATCTGAGAGATTTATCCCGTGAATATTTTTTTTAATGGAATTAACTTTACAGCTACTTCCATCAAAATACATCATTTTATCATGATGAACAATAGAATTAAAAGAAAAAGAGAACTATGACTATTCTGAGCCCACAGAGTGAACAGGTACAGTGTGAGCAAAAATGAGAACGGACCCACATTTTTTGTAGCAGACAGTAGAATCAAGAATTTACATATTAATGCTATGATTATTATAGTTTAATGTGTCAGAATATGAGGGGAACCCTGTCAAGTCTGATTAAAATAGTTACATAGTGAAAATGAACAATAAGGGATGTTGGTTTACATCTCTACTACCTTTACTCTCTCTCCTACCCTTGAGATGCAGTCAGTCCATTGAGTTCTGGGATGTTTCCCTGTTGCTCTGGCCTCAAAGTATTTCCTTGCCTCCCAGTCCCCATTCATCGGCAAAGATGTCTGAACCATCTAAGTTGCCGCTTTCAAGGCTATCCTTTAGGGAGACAACCCCTAGTTGCTCTCAAATCCTATCATTCCTGACACGATATCTTCTTGTTTGGCTCGCTATTTTACAGAGGCACCTTATTTCCGCTGCAGTAACTCTGCTTAGGTGCTTAAATATTGGTACCCGACTTTCACTTCCATATAGGAGGTTAGGTAGGTAAACAGCTTTAAAGATACGCAGCTTTACATTTTTCTTCAACTCCCTTGTCCTATAACTGTGTTGTAGAAGTGGTAATAAATTTAATTTGCCTTCTTTATCCTATTGGATAACTCCTGGTCAACCTTTCCATTCTGGCTTACCACTGTTCCGAGGAAAGTGTAGCCGTCCACCATTTTCATTACTTTATATTGGCAGTGCACCTTAATGTATTCCTGTTCCCCGCTAATGTGGATTATTTTACTTTTTCTGGCATTATTAGCCATTCCTTTCCTTTCTAGCTCAGCTTCCCATTCAATTCAAGTTTGCTGTAGGCTCTCCTTAGTATCAGTTATAAGAACAATGTCATCCGCGAATACCATTACTTGGGCAAGGATTGTCCTCATGTTCCAATTTCCAATAGTAGTATGGGCTGTTCTACATTTGCACATCTTCAAAATTTCATCCATGTACATAATGAATAGAAGGGGACTCAAAATATCTCTTTGCTATACACTGTTCTCAATTACAAACATATTGGACTCTTTTCCATTGATCCTCACTATCCCTTTGGAATCATTACAGGTTGACTTGATAACTTCTATCAATCCTTGCAGAATTTTTCCCTGAAATAGAATTCCACAGTTCTTGTCTAGGGAGCGAATCAAAGGCAGCTTTTAGGTCTATAAATGCCAAGAAAATACTCTTTCCCCATTCGCATGACTTATCTATTATTGTTCTAAGAGAAAAGATATGGTCCTAGGTCTGATGTTGAGGCCTGAAAGCAGATTGTTCCTCTTCCAAGACATTCTTCACTAGTTCTCTCAGCTTCTTTTCTAATATGAAAGTGTAGAGTTTGCACACAACCTGAGATAGATATATAGGTCTGTAGTTCTCATATTTGCTAGCATTCCTTTTTTTGTGGATTGGGACAATTATCTAGTATTCCCATTCCTTAGGGATCGTTTTTTCAGTAATTAACTTCTGAAAAAGATACTGCTATGCTTTTAGCACTTTTGCCCCGCCAAATTTGATGAATTCTGGGGCGATGCAGTCACTTCTTGGTGCTTTTCTGAGTCTTAATCTCTCTACTGCTGCTTCCACTTTTTCTCCCCATATTACCTCATAATATTCTCTCCCTGTGACCTCCCTGGGCATTCTCACCTCAGAATCTCCAGAAAATACTTCTTTGCAGTGGCGCCTCCATCTTTCCAAAACATACCTTTGTCCCCAGTTATCAATCAGCCTCCATGGTCTTTTACATTTCTTGTTGGTTTGCTCTCTTTACTTTTATTGCCTTAATCTTTTTCAAAAAACCATGAAGTTTTCATGATAAATCCTCCCAGCTCTTTCTTTTTGGCATCCTAGGGGATTACCTAATAGTAAAAGAACACACTGCCAGACTGTTATTTAAATGCGATAAACATCACTGTTAATGAAATGTTATTGAGATATTTAACAAACAACAGTGTTATGTTAAATTTTATTTAACAAGTGCATTAAAATAATAATTGCAGTGTGCTTTCTGTGAATTCATTTTATTTAAATGAACTATACATTTTTGGGCGACTTCAAGGGCATTAAGCATCCAGGACATAGTCCATAGACTTAGGAGGATTTCTATCGTCGTCCATCCTGACTATATGGCCAAATCACTTTAGTTGTCAATCTTCTAGTGGGACGCTCTACAGTTCCTGTCAAATTTTCTTATTTTAGTTATGGAGACTTCCTGATTATTCTGCAGTTCATCCAAAGTCTTCACTCCTGCAGAATTGTTCAGCTCTCCTACCCATCTATCGATACCCAACTTTTACCCCCTACAATAGTAGTGACACGTAAACTGATTTGAAGATGTGGAGTTTGCCTAGATTGATATTTCTGCATCTACTTTCCCACTCCTGTATATCTGAATCACTGAATGTGAAGTCGATCACCACTTTCATCCATCTCTCTGCCAATGCAGTAAATGTAAAAATCTTTCTGTTGCCTTCCCATTTGTTCTATTATGCTTCAGTTTAAATTAATCTTCATTTCTTTTTGGCCTAATTTTTCATACCAATCGATTATTGCCTAATGCAATTTTTCATCTGAGTATGTAATCAGGGCGTGGAGTAATACCTCTGGAGAAGAATCTGTATCACTAGTGAAATGAAATTATTTGCCATAAAAATGCTCTCTATTTTCTCTCTTACACAAACCTGTGACTTCATATATAAACATAAGGAAAATTAAGGCTTAAATGCTTAATAAACTGTGTCCTTGTTTGATCCTCTTTTTTATATCAAAATGTTTGGACTATAGACCATTCAGCCTGACTATTCCTTATGGCTCTTGGGAAACAAATGTAGTCTTGAGGGCCTTTACCAATTGAATTAAATCTAAAAACATTACATATTTCATTTTTTTAAAGTGAATTGAAAGCTACTTTGATAGAGAGATATGTGATTATTAGGCAATTGACTTCAAGATTATTACGCCTTGTTAAACTTTGAAAGCTACTTTGAGGAAAGAAATTGAGATACACATTCTTATCTCAGCTCCAGGATTTTTAGAGATCATTTATAAGAGTAAATATGTGGCTCTGGGTTTGTTGCCCTAGTCTGAATACAGTTTGTTCCTCTTCAATGAGTTGTTCCACTGGAGGTCTTAACCCACTCCAAGATGGACGAATATAACTTGAACACTAGCATATTGAGAGGCATATTGAACAGTAATTTGATCAACCTGCCTGGCTTCTTATGGATATGATTAATTATCCCAATCCGGATTGTCTGAAACAGCACTGCCACATTTTACAAATTCAGCAAGTATACTTGCTTGGTGCTTTTCCTGTCCTCGTTTAAAACAGCTCCTTCAATATTTTCCACTTCGATAAATTCAGCATACTCATGCTCATTTCAGTAATTACTTTAGTTTGTTGGATGGAAATCAAAATCTTGCCTTCAGACTTCAAGGATGGCTTTGTCTTCCGTTACCACTTTTCCTTTTTCATTTATCATTTCATGACTGGTTGACTTTTATGCTCTTTATTCTCTGATTAAATTATTTTCTTTCATCTTAAAATACCCATAAATTCACCCAATATTGAACCTAAATCTTTTATCAGACAGTTATGCTTTTCAAGAAAGCACTCTCCAATTTTCTAGGAAGTTTCGCCCCCATTGTTTACTTTAAGATTGCCTAACAAATTAAAGATTCAAATCTTATTTTAATTAGTTCAGACTATTTCCTCTGAAAATTAGTAGGGGAATGAAAAACATTTCAAAAATGCTTATTGTCGAATTTATCCTCAGTTTTAGGCTATAGAAGAGTGGGGAGGGGGGAGGCTCAATCGATGTGTTGACACAATAATAAAATACAATTTTTAAATATAGTACATATATTTACCATTCTACTAAGTTTACTTCTAAGATTTTAAATGAATACCAAAATTCAAGAAAACTAAAGAAACATAATGATACACATGCTTAAAGTTCAAGGGATATAAATGAATGAGCAAGAAGCTGTTAAGTATGCATTAAATCAGAAATTAATTTGAAAAAATTTTTTCTTGAAAAAATGTAAAAGTGGAAGAAGATTCTACGAAGTCGACCTTTTAAAAATAATGGAATTTATAAATATTACAAGGAGGTATTAAGCTATTCATAGCCCATAAAAAAAATGGAAATAATAGTTAACTTTTTTAAATCACATGTCTATTATTTAAACAGAAATAAAGCACTAGTAGATACTTTTTTTTATTAAACTTTTATTTATTTATTACATTCTGTTAAATTAAAACATTTTGTAATTTGATCACCACAATGAATTTTTAAAAAATGGCATTCAATATCAATCACATGAGGAGAGAAGGTGACCAATGACACCACTCTCAAAGTAGATACTAAAAAAATTATTTCAAAACAGAAAAGAAAAACTCACCAAAGATCTTTTTCCCGATCAGTTCTAGCAAACAAATATATATTACTTTTGTTGATAATGGAAGTAGGGACTTTGACATAATCATTGCCAAGGCCATCATCCTCATCTTCATCCTCACTGTAGAAAATAACTTCTCCCTCATCATCAGAAGGCACATGTTTATTTGTATACTGTCAACAATTTGTTAAAAATAATGTAAAATGCATTTCAAGTTTTTTTCTGGGTCTAAAAGTAAATAATTCTTAAGTGAGTAATGATGGGTGAACCATCTAAATTAAAATAAACATTATCATTTTTGATGCAGGGTTTTAATTTATATAACCTTCATGATATAAATGTAATAAATATTAATTTAACTGATGAATAAATAAGTACTATTTATTATTTAACTTTTATCTGTAAATATAACTTCTGTCTGTTGTAGAAATTTTTGATGTTTATCTGCAAATAATTTTTGTTCAACCTCCTATTTGAAAATTTTACATTATTAAAGCACATAAAATAAATATATAGAATTTAACACTAGGTTTACGGAGATTTTTTATATACTATCTCTACGGCACGCATCAATTTGACACATGACCGAAACATATTTGTAAAGAAAAAACAAACCCTTATAAAGCAATATAATTATACACAATAAGTAAAAAATAAAAATATGAGATATACATTTATAGAAAATTTTTATTATTCAATAATATTTTAGTTTATTACATTGATTCGACGCATCTTTTACACAAATACTCAATTTTGTTTNTTATTATTTATTTTATGATATAAATAGAAAGTTTTTAAGAAAACGAATTGCTTAAAATACAAAATCTTGTGTTACTGAAGGCATATTTACAATGATTTTCCATTAATATAAGCCTTATTTCATTTCATGTTTATAATCAATCTAAAATTATGTAATAAACCCTGGTTCAGTTGCTAGAATACAAATTTTGATTATTACTTTCAATAAATTCAAAATTGATTTTAAGTATGATATACATGAAATTATGTGAGCATGTGCGTGTTAGTGAGTCAACAAGACACATTTATTCATAATGATATTTTATCTCTTACCTTAAGGCAATAAATATTTCTCTCAATATTAACTGGCAATAAACTGCACTAACATATTTAAACTGTTAACAAAAGTTTTACTGCACTTCATTGTTATCAACCTCCCCCCCCCCCTCCACTACCCCCAAATCTAGGCCAAAGGCAATATGCAGTTAGGGAAAATGAAACTCATAATCAGAAGGATTAAAATGGTTTGCCAATGGTTCATACCTAATAAAAGCAATAAAATGTGAATAAAATAAAGTAACAGGTTGACTTGAAGCGTTATTCATATTGGTGACAGCAAAACTCCCTGGTTTGTTTAATAGCTTGTAATCTAAAGAATGTATAAACTATTTTTTAAAAAGAACATTAAATAAAAGTAATTATATAATAAGCAAATTTAAATAGGCATCCTCACACTGCATAGTAGCAGAAGAGAATTTACTTATAGTAAAAAAGAATACCTCTCTCTCACAGGACTTATCCTGAAATGTTTCATCTTGGTTGCAGGATTTCTCTTGGTCTGCAAAATAAGGGGATCTTAGTTGAAATAAATATATCTTTAAAACAACATAATTTCACTCCACTTAACTCACCATCAGGTTTTTTTGATGAATGTCCTTTGTATGAAACAAAATTCAGTGAAGAAGCACCTCTTTCTCTGTATCGAGTTCCTAAATGTGAATCTGGTTTCAAGATAATACATATAGGATATTTCTTGCTCCATATTCTGTTGAAAGAAATATGGTATTAGAACATTTTTTTAACAACAAAAATTGATCCAAATAAAAAAATGAAATATGAGTTTAAAAAATTGAATTTTAATTTTTTTTTTTTACAATATAAGACCAAAACTCTTAGAAGGTACACTTTTTATGAAAAAAAGTGATCTAACACAAAAGAAAAATCATTAAAGCTATGAGGATTTTTATGAAAAAATTAATAGTTCTAATGTAAAATGTTAACAAATAGTAAGTCTGTTAATGAATGCCCTCATGAATGCTAGCATTTATTTGCAATTAAATTTCAGTAAAATAAAAATAATTAAATGGAAAGTATTTTTAAATTAAATGTTAAGTTTATTAATTATTACCATATATACATACATCATTGAGTTCGAAAGTTTTAAAACAATGTAACCTACATATTCAGGTATTTAAGTTCCTTTTCAGAAACCTTTGGAAAAGTTTGTTAATAACTAAAAATCAGTTGAGAGGGAGGGGCATTTAGAGAGAGAGGGAGACTCAAATTAATTTAAAACCACTATTGTTACCATTAATTATTATAATATTTTTTCCCTTCTACGTAACAGCTGGCTGGTGGAGGTTCTCAATCAAAGGTGGGTGAAATAATCATTATTATTAGCATTATGCATTAAAAAAATGAACAAAAACAAAATATGTGTAAAATGTAATTTTATAACATTAAAAAAACACTTAAGGAAGATATATAAGTATGTAATTTTGAGTGTTGAGCAGGCCATCATGTTTTTGAAATACAGAAACCAAATTAGGTACTTAGGATTTTCATTACAAATTCTCGAAAGACAATTTTTGGTTGAAATTGGAAGAGGTAAAGAAGGGTATAAAGAGAGACCAAAATTTATAATAATCTATATCTTTGTTATTATTTTATTTAGTCATGAAAATAATTAGAGAACATAATAGAGGTAAAATTAATTTTCTAAGATTTACCTTCTATAACATCCCTGTTGGGGAAGAAATTAGAAATGTAACTAAAATTGGAGAGCATTTTCCCCACCATTCCTTCTCAGTCTATAGAAGTCATACTTTTTCACTGATTGTTTTCTCTGGCATAAATTAAATTTTCACATTTACTTTAATGGGAAGGAATGGTAGAGGATTCAGTCTTGGAATTGACATTGGATAAAAAAGGCCTTAAGTTCAGGCTGAAACATTGGCAAAAATAATAACTTTTTTTATTAAAAATTAGTTTTTATTAATTCTAATTCCAAGACCGAAACCCCTGACCAAACTTTCCTCATAAAGTTTGACAGTTAACTATCTCCAAATTCGTTTACTTTTATTTATATCCATCTTAAATAAAACAAGGGGAATCTACTTGGTAGACTTTTTTTTATTTCAATCTCTACAATTACAATTAAAATTGGACTTTATAATATCCTATCCCCTATTGCTAATACACTAAACATGGGCTTGCTGGTGATCACAAGCCCCCGCAACCTTGCAGCTCTTGCTAGAGCACTATTTTCCCTTTAAGTTAAGTTTTCTTCAGACATAAGAGTGAAGATAAATCTTTTAAAAAGGAGAAAGGCAGAAAGAGAAATCTTTCCAAAGGTCCCTACTCTTCGAAGAAGATCAGTACTAGTCTCGAATAACTAAACAAAGAAACCTATTATGGTAGATCACATCTCTTACAACAATTTTCTTTAATGAATGTACTGGGATATTCCGCCCGTATTGATGAAATGAGACATCTTGTGATCATGCTGTAACCTGTCTTGATCACACTACAAGGAACAAACTTTAGAAGAGGACTGCCCAAGATCGTACAAGGTTATGAAATTATGCACAATGAACAGGCATTGGACTGGGAGATAGGAGCCAAGGTGGAATTACTATCAATATTCGACATGGATTAAAAGCCCAAAATTTGCAATTGAACATCACTCTTCAGACAATAGCAGCCAGAATCAATTTCCCAAAGCCAGTCACAATGTGCAATATACATCTTTCAGACCTAAGTTGGAATGCAGATAATCTGAAAAATATTTTCCAGCAGCTTCATCCTCCAGTTCTTATCCTGGGGGTCTTTTTCAACATGCCCCACATGTCATGTGATTTACATAGGAGCACACCTAATAGCAACGAATTGGATAATTTATCAGACTTCAATATAGCCAGTGAGATGGCTCTCCTAGCCACATCATCTTAAGCTTTGGTTCAATGTTATGGTTGCAATGCTCTGATTGCAACATATATAATAGACATTAGCATAGCATCATTAACAGTAGCCTTCTCTTTTGACTGGAGCACTGCTACTGAGCCCCATCAATCTGACCATTTTGCAATAATAATGACACAATAGTATAAATCACTGATAGTATATAAACAGTGCATTACATATTGTATACATATATAATGCACTGTTAATATACATTATATATATGTATATATAATGCACTGTAATATATACATTGTATATTGTATTGTATGTATTATGCATTATATATATATTATATATATATCTTTGTATATTAGTACATATTTGTATCTAGTAGATACGTTCCATAAAAAAAATCTGCTATGAGAACAACTTAGCTACTTTCCTTTGGAATTAACTAAAAGCAAGTTATTTAAGAAAATATAATATTTTATGTAGTAACATGGAACATTTTTAGTGAAACAGCAGTATATTATACACATGTATCTGAGCTTCTTTTTTTGCTGAAAAAAAAATTGATAGGCCAAATAGTCTATTCTTTAGCACAAACATTCTTTAAAAAAAAAAAAAAAAAATCATATTTTGCCTTTCCTTATAACTTAAATATACTGTTAATGTAATTCTTAAGGAAAATAAGAATCTGTCCCATTTATATTTACTTCATCTCTTATATTGAAACTAAGGAAAGCATAATAAGAATACCTTTTATGAGCTAATTTTTCTGGTAATAAAACCACTTTACAGCCAGTCAGATCATAAGTTCTTTCTCTGTCAAATCGTAACTTATATTTTGGTTCATTCCAGATAGCTCTTTTAGACACTTTCTGACGAGGAGAAGCAAGCTTTAAGGTACTACCCTCAAGATGGATATAAACTGTTTCTGTTTGTGTTACATGATAAATTTCAGGTTGATATTCAAAGCAGAATTCATTGATCCAACCCTGTGAAAAAAAAATTAACATTCATATTTAATCAAATAGATTCCTTGTAAATGAGTTTGTTCAAGGAAAATGTGTTAAGATTAAACTTCAAAACATTTAGCTTTGAAAAATCACTACAACCAACAAAAAGTCTGATCTGGGCCCTCATAAATAACCCTAAGATTAATTAGAGGTCTGTTTGAATTATCATACCTTCTATTATCCGTCTTCATTAGTTTCTGCAAACCATCCTCCGTTGGCGAGGGCTTTCGGACATTGTCCATCTTCTTGGCCACAAACATGTGTTCACTGTCACAAATTTTTTTTTCAAAACCGTTCCATTCAGTCATGAAAATGTGAACCTAGGGACAAATGTCCCCTCTCTTCTTCATGATAGGTAGGTGTGGTTAATTATTTTATGCATGCTGAATTCTTCTACATAGTTTACTACATTCATACTTTTGATATCACATTACATTTAATTATAGCAATTCTATATTATAATATTGTAAATTATTAATGTNATCATTTATTTTTATTTTATATTTTATTTTTACTTGTATTTGTATTCTTATGACATTGTATTTTAACAACCCTGAAGATGGCTTACAATGTAAGCCGAAATGTTGCCAGATAATTAAAAAAAATACATTTTTTTAAAATTTGTATTTTTTGGATCTACCTTGACCGAACCCCAACAAAAAACACCTAATAATAAACATCTCTAGATTATAGATTATTTTTAGAGTTAATCATATAAATTCATGTAACATAGTAAGTGGAAATTTTATTTTTATATGTTTATATTTTATAACACTTTTATGAAGAAGATATTAAAAATTGTAATAATAAACGTTGAGTACTAACCATACTATTCCCTCTTGAAAAGTCTGGAACCAGCCTTAGGATGTTACCTTTTACTGTCTGTATCATCATCAACTTGCAAGATTAAATTAATCATTTGTTCTTATCAATGTCCATCTTTAATGAAACATTGGAATAACCACTAAAGGCCATATAACTAACTTAATTTAGAACAGGAAGCAAAATTTATTCTAATATAAACAAATATTAAGAACTTCTTCTTATCTATGAAGAATTCTTCTTTAATCAAATATGATTAAGAATTTTTATAAGTGGTTTGCCAGGTATTCACTGTGAAAGAAAAATGCTATTTTGAAAAACTCACAAATATATTGTAAGAATATTTCAAAATTTTCTAAAATTTATAGATGTAAATTCCCAGTAAAATACGAAAAAATTGGGGTGGGAGGGGAATTGAGAGGAAATAAAGGACAGAGCCAAAATATAAAAGAAAATATTGTAGATATTAAAATAGACTTAAACCCTTTGCTTTTACAGAATGAAGAAGCAAAATGAAGGGGGATAGGAAAGATTTTGAAATAAAAGAATGCTGAAAAAAAAAAATGCTCTAATCTAAACGCACCATGAAAGTTTGAAATAATAAAAATAAAGAAAGCAGAAGAAAGTTGTATGAGAAAATAAAGCAAAAATAGGAACATAAATTGGGTTTAATTAACACACAAGAATATCAAGATAGTGAAGGTTACTGTCTGGTCACTGCATCGGACAATACTCCATGTTAAATAAGTACTGAAAATTGAAATATTTATGGTGGAACAAAGTAGATGAATGCTGAATGACACAGAAAGAAAATCTTATTTAAAATGAGTAATGCAGTACACTAAATTCCAAAAATATTCTATTGACCAATCGTTTTATCAATATCACTATATTATATTTAACAATTAAATATCATCAATAGTATAGATACAATAAAATATCCTTATATTCAGAATCAATCAAGAATCTCATTTTGTTTTGCTTCCTCTGTCTATATAATGTTTTAAAGAAGAAATTATCAGATTTGTATAAAAGTAAAACAGTACAGAGGTAAGAGCCACGGTTTTTATAACATAAGAAACTTACAATGCATACAAAAATATTCACGCTAAGGGGTTTGTGATGAAATTTTAAGCCTCAATATACATCTGTCTAATGCATAGAAAAAGTGACATTAATAAAATATATCATTAAATAAAACTCTAACACATAAAAACACAAACTTGTACATCCAATGATAATAGCATACCTCATAACTGTTGAAAGAAGATATATTGGATGAAGAAGAAAACATATCTTTAAATTGGATGCTTTTAGAGTCACAAGTGGAAGATTCCTCTTTCTGTGATCCACTGATCCACTGGAAACAAGTATCAGCCCACACACTGAATTCAAAACTTAAAAAAGCACCAAGTAACACACCAAACTAAAAATAAACAGTACAATTATTATTCACTAACATTTAATACTTAAAAAGAAAATTATGATTATCATTCTTTATTTTTTTAATTTAATTTTAAGCTTTAAAATATTTAATAAAAATTTTAATGTTTACGCCAGAAACAATTTATTAGATGAAATTTCCCTTAAATTCCAATGTTAATTCCATAGCATTAATAATGTGATTTACATAGGAGCACACCTAATAGCAACGAATTGGATAATTTATCAGACTTCAATATAGCCAGTGAGATGGCTCTCCTAGCCACATCATCTTAAGCTTTGGTTCAATGTTATGGTTGCAATGCTCTGATTGCAACATATATAATAGACATTAGCATAGCATCATTAACAGTAGCCTTCTCTTTTGACTGGAGCACTGCTACTGAGCCCCATCAATCTGACCATTTTGCAATAATAATGACACAATAGTATAAATCACTGATAGTATATAAACAGTGCATTACATATTGTATACATATATAATGCACTGTTAATATACATTATATATATGTATATATAATGCACTGTAATATATACATTGTATATTGTATTGTATGTATTATGCATTATATATATATTATATATATATCTTTGTATATTAGTACATATTTGTATCTAGTAGATACGTTCCATAAAAAAAATCTGCTATGAGAACAACTTAGCTACTTTCCTTTGGAATTAACTAAAAGCAAGTTATTTAAGAAAATATAATATTTTATGTAGTAACATGGAACATTTTTAGTGAAACAGCAGTATATTATACACATGTATCTGAGCTTCTTTTTTTGCTGAAAAAAAAATTGATAGGCCAAATAGTCTATTCTTTAGCACAAACATTCTTTAAAAAAAAAAAAAAAAAATCATATTTTGCCTTTCCTTATAACTTAAATATACTGTTAATGTAATTCTTAAGGAAAATAAGAATCTGTCCCATTTATATTTACTTCATCTCTTATATTGAAACTAAGGAAAGCATAATAAGAATACCTTTTATGAGCTAATTTTTCTGGTAATAAAACCACTTTACAGCCAGTCAGATCATAAGTTCTTTCTCTGTCAAATCGTAACTTATATTTTGGTTCATTCCAGATAGCTCTTTTAGACACTTTCTGACGAGGAGAAGCAAGCTTTAAGGTACTACCCTCAAGATGGATATAAACTGTTTCTGTTTGTGTTACATGATAAATTTCAGGTTGATNATTCTGTACATATGGTTATCACAAGAAAAACTAATTTAAGCCCCATTTTGGTCAAGTGTTTATGACAAAAACCTGTGCCATTAGTAGTAACTTACAATAATAACCTGTTGATTTCCTTAACTTTTTGGGGTTGAATGAAGGTATAAGAAGTAAAGAGATAATAATTAAAAATTACAGTTTAATTCATTAAAGTAACTTATTATTTTAAGCTGATTTGTTGAATAATTATTTGACTTAATACTAATTTAAGTTACATTTTAAATAAATACCTTGACCTTTTTGTGAGAAAATGAAGTAGGATTCTCCATTTCAAGGCTACCTTGAGAGACTGTTTTTTTGGAAAGACTGATTTCTGGAGGGAGAGTTTCCTTGGAAGGTGTGGTCTCTGAGACATCTACTTCTGTTACAATTGGTGTTGCTCTATCAGGAGTCAAGCTTGTGTCACTGACATCACCAAGGTCAGAGTCAGCCATAGTATCTTTCTGAAATTCACAAATACTTCCCTCTGAGATTTCTTTTAGAGAATTAGATGCTTCTGATCTCTCTTCTGAATCACTCAAGCTGGAGCTATTGGGTAGTTTTTTCTTTTTGTTCAACTTCATTCTGTCACTTTTTATTTCTTCAATTTTTTCTTCGACAGTTTTTGTAATACGACCTTTAATTTCAGTAAAAAGTCTCCAGGGTTCAGGAGATCCACTATCATCAAAGCTTCCAGATTGTTTGTTTGATTTCGATAAAATTGGGTTGGAATCTTTTTTTTTTAGTTCTTCATTAACTTCAGGACAAAGGCTGCTATCATCATTTTGTGATTCTGAAATTAAAAAGTAACTGAAATATGTATTAATCTCAAACACTCGTTAAAATCATTCTGATTGATATTTTAGAATAAATTGAAGAGCTGAATCAAGTGAAACTTAAAACATCAATTATAGAGACTGGCTCAAGAGCAACCAAGAGATTGAGAGAGGTACTCAACTGTCATATTTCTTTCTTCAATATCTTCTTTATTATTTGCAATTAGTAAAATGTTATACAACATTAATGTTAAAAATTAGATTTTATAACTTGGGGTTCGGTCAA
>KZ807520.1:240132-250410 GCA_000696205.2 Oncopeltus fasciatus | reverse complement strand
ATTATTATTATTATAATTTACAGATATCTTGTTTTATATCACAATATAAAAATGATAAAAATTATCATGATTATTTTTAAAATTATCAGTCAAAATAATCAATTTACTGACAAGAGGGGGGAGAAAAACCTAATGATTAAAAAACCAATTAAATCATATAAAAAATATCAATGACCTACTTCCCTATGTAGGGAGTCAGAGAGCCTGAGGTCTTATTGAAGTTAGAGTATGTTGGGGATTTTTTAACGAGGGCAGAGTCTCAGACTCTAAAACGATGTCTGACTTCTAATTAGACTTCTAATGTAGCATTTCTAGTGAGTTCAGCCTTTTTCCTTCATTTTGTTGACTGTAGGTGAATATATTAGTGAAGCACCATGGTGCCCAGTCATTTTTAAATTTGGAAGAAACTCAGTTTTTTTTAGATGATCTTGAATGTTCTATTTTTGCCCTTTCTTCCTGTTTTTCTCTAGATATATAAACATCCTCCACAATTTATTTTATTAACTCGGATTATGGGATTCAGTGCTTAAAATAAACCCAAAGTCCTTCATAATTAATTAAATTTACTTTCTCTTACCCTCTGCTCTGAGGTCCAAAACTGCCTCCCCCTTCTTAAATATCTTATCCTCTCTGCTGCCAGTGTAGAGTCCCTAGCTAGCCTGACAGCACTTAACTGTAAATACTGCATCTGTGGAAGGGTTACCACAAATCTCTGCCATCCTCTGGAAGTATCCTTTGTTAGCCATACTGGAAGCAGATCTCCTTGAAGTGGAACTGCTACTTGCACTGGTTCATATCCCCATAAACTATGTTTTGTCTCCTAGCTATTGTCTCTTTTATGTTGGTAGAACTGTTGGCCTTGCACTCTGAACTCATGGAGTAATTGCTTTCTTTACCATGGCAATCTTCAATGCAAATGGTTTTTGCTAAAAATTGCCATACTTTTTTACTAAGTCTTTATACAAAATGTTGGCTAAAGGTTAGACTCACTAACTAGTTAATAATTTGTTAGCTGTCTCTTCACTTGAGTTTAGGAATAGCGCTTTGTAATCTTCTGTGTTTTGGATGCTATTGAGAATTAATAATTGCTACAGCTTTTCTTTAAAAAATATCCAATCCTGCTGTAGAGGGAATTCTGTCAAATGCCCAACATAGGCATTTGAGCCAGAATTCCTCTCCTTCAAGCTTGTTTCAACAACTGTTCAGTATTCAGTCATTGGAACATGCAAAAAGAAAAAATTACAATGATACACTGGATAAGAAAAGAAAACATGGGAAGGGCGGGAAAGCTTATCATTTTTCCTAAGATTGAAAACTGAAAAGATCATGACCTTTGACAGGGCCTTACCCTTTTCTATTAAAAAAGCAATAGCAGGTGATGTGAAAAAAAAAATCTTGATTGTTTACTGATTGAAACAGTATCATTAAAACAAGCAGAAAAACTATTAAATGTAAATAATTTGTTCAATAAAATTACAGTTTAGGTTATCCTACTCACAAAGATAAATAGGTCCATAGTTGTTGTTTATGTTCGACATGATCTTTTTGGGTATGAATGTCATAAAAGAATAGCTAGAAACCAAAATTTAATATATGTTCAAAGAATAATTGCTATGCAAAAGGGTTATAATTTTAAAAAGCACTATTATTAAATCATATTTAATAATCCCCAGCTGACCAGAAAATATCTGTAATTATAATTATAAGAATGTATAATGTAATTAGAATATACTAATTGCAACAATATACTAATGTACATTAGTACAGCAATGTACTAATTGAAACAAAACCCCTATGTGTGCTCGCTGTACTATTAAAAGACATCCTGGATACTAAGTATGAAGCTGAGAAAAAATGTGTTAAATGTTCTGCTCATCACACTAATTTGATATTAGATGTCCAAGTTATATTAAAGAATGTGGAATAGTCAAAATAAGAGTTAATGAACAATTGCTCCATGGTGTTGCTTTTAAAAAATATACGAGGTACAATAAAGTCCAGCCTGTGGTGTCGTATATTCCAGCTACTATGGGAATAAAAAATTACAACAATGTATGTGCTCAGACAGAAATCAGTTAAACTGCTGGAGTTGTGTCAAGGAGTATGATTCGTAATGAATCTGTCTCTGCCTTATTAGGTAAGCCACCTCACAAGTTTAAAATACATTACTGGTTTCTCTTAATCACCAACATTATAACTTTTCCCTACTTCCCCTTCTGCCATTTCCCACCTTCCAAGGCCCTATCCCTCCTACTGCAATACTGTAAAGAATAGACCTGGGTTAAACTAAAAACTTGGAGAAATAGACTCATTTATCTCATTGAGCAGGTTGTTCTGCCTTTCTCTGCTCATAGCAGTTCCTTAGGAAATTTTATGAAGAGTCTCATAAATGCATATCTCACTAAAATACATATAAGCAAGGATTTTGTGCAGTTAAATTATCTAACTGTAGATAAATTTGGTAACTGCAGATTAGTAGGTGGTTGATAAGTATTAATCTCCAACAATCCAAGGTTTTTTTTGGTTTTTTCTTTTCTTTTAATAGCTTTCTGTGAGAGTGGTGACACTGGTCACCTCCTCTCCTCATGTGATTTTCATTAATACCATTTATTTTCTATTATACATTCTTATCAAATTACAAAATGTTTCATTTATTTTTAACAGAATGTAATATATAACCTTTATTTATATATTACATTCTGTTAAAAATATATAAATAGCTTTCTTTACATGTGGCTCAATTTATACTGTACAAAATCTAATAGTTTTATCAATATATTCTGTTTTACCTGTAAGTATGAAAATATGTTTTAATCTTAAATGAATAAAAAAAACTATAATTAATTCCTTTTCTCTTTTCTAATGAACTATGGAACTAATGCACAGATTTGTGTGTATGTCAGGGGTACCAAATTGGCCAAAGATATTCGTTTAGAGCTCTCAATCCTGGTGCTGCCAGTTTAAGTCCTGCCCAGGGCAAGCTTTTATTTATAATATAGAAGCTTGTCCTGAGCCATGGGTGTTTAAAATGGGGTGGCAACCTGTAGATAGCCCCTCCCTCCAATGACCCTAAGTGGTTGCAAGGGAGGCTAACACAGCAAAAAAAACAAAAAAAAAACTATATTTAGGAAAACCTTGTAGCATATTTCTTACTCTCCAAAAAAATATAATCTAATTCTAAACGGCCATGGCTCTGGGTAAGTTTTAATTTACGGATAATTCTTTGCCCATAGCAGAAATGGGATCCACAGAATAAGACCTGGAAGATGACTTTCCTATGACCACCNAAAAAAATGTATAGAATAATAGAATTTATATAAATTAAAAATCTTTAAAATTTATATGTTCTACCTTCTGTCAGGGCTTTGCCAATAACCCAATGGTTATCCCTTGATTTTAACAGTAAGTGGTTTGTTTTAGAATATCAACTGATCTGAGCAAACTGTTATGATAATTTTTCTCAATACAGAGTTTATTTTGAATTTATTGAATGAAAAGACAAGCAGTTTCTGTAATATCAGGAATGAAATCCTGAGAAGGTTTTTATAAGTCATTTAAATACATTGAAATTTAATTTAATTTTTTGTTAAAATTATAAAATGCATTACAAGATAAGTTCAAATGGAGAGTTTTTTGACCGTAGGTATTATTATTAGATGATTTTTGTTGGGGTTGGGTCAAGGTAGATCCAAAAAAAATATAAATTTTTTAAAGAAGTGTATTTTTTTTTTAAATTATCTGCCAACATTTCGGCATACATTGTAAGCCATCTTTAATCAGTCATGGAAATGTGAACTTAGGGACAGAACGTCCCCTCTCGTCTTCATGATAGCTCTGAAGATGGCTTACAATGTAAGCCGAAAGGTCGGCAGATAATTTTTTTTTTAAATACACTTTTTTTTTTTAATTTGTATTTTTTTTGGATCACCTTGACCGAACCCCAACAAAAATCATCCAATAATTACAAGATAAGCATTTCCCCCTTTGAAATAAATATTTTTCAAAGTTACCAGTTTATAATTAGAATTATTACAAGCAAACACTTCATTTGTTATTTTTTTTAAGTCTCTACTATCCAAATTATTTAGTATTAGTTCGAGTTATATTCATATACTAAATACTTGTTTTTCACCATCTACTTAAAAAAAAACCACTTTCATGAGATTCTATTTCCTTTATTCAAAAATACATTAGTAATAGAATTTTTTAACCAATAAGTTGAAATGATAAACAATACAGTTTTATTTTTAAAAGATTATGAAACTGATAAAACTAAAACTGCTAAGTTTAAAATGATGCATCTTAAGTATCTGTCCAGCACCACAGTTCGTTCCTGCTCTCAGTTCCGATATGAACTACTCTGTTCAAGCCCAACGTGATTATCTTTAATTGGTTTATCTACTTGGATTTAAATTAATTTCTACTAATTTCATAAAAAGTTTCATTCATTTTATACTTTTGTATGTGGATTTTAAGTAATGTATTACCATATTTTTTTTCACTTTCTCAAGTAAATCATTCTTAAGCAAAAATTTGAACTATGGTTGACCAAACTCTAATTAGCCTAGAACGTAATTAACTCTCTTTCATTATGCGGAATCAATCAAAATTATGTTCGATAACAATTTGTTGGCACTTGGTTGAAGAATGATGCCTTGATAATTATCAAACTCCACTTGTCATTTTTTTGTGCAGCATAATAAAAAAAACTTCATATCTGTATTTCATTCTCCCTTTCTTTTTCCCATACTGTAGGATGATTTTGTGAAGCTCCTCATGAGTTTCTCACTTCCATATTATTGCATCCCTCCTCATCACTGCATATTCAGTGCTTTATTATTCTTTAAATTTGTGATGGCTGTTTTTTCTTCTTCCTTATCCAGGTAGTTCTGAATCATTTGGAAGATCTCTGAAATTTGCAATAATTCTCTCCCATACACCTTCTTTGTGTAATGTGTTCTTTATATCTCTCCACAGGACCACAGTCCTTTACCATCAGTAGTAGCTTTCCATTTATGATCTTTCATCAGGTGACTTGGTTAGTTGAGAGATCTCTTGTTTACTTTTTGGAAGAAAATTTGACTTCATGATACCCTGTAATTTTCAATTGGAGAGTTTCTACAGTGGAGATTATTAGTATAGAATTTGTCGGGGTTTGTTCAAGATTAATAAAAAAATACAATTTTTAAAAAATGTTTTTTTTTTTTTTCCCCGACATTTCAGCTTATATTACAAACCATCTTCAGGTTTGATGCAATACAATATCATCAGAAAACATGAGAAAAACAGATAGCAGGGCAGTTTTTACAACAATTACAAAAATTAAATTAACAAAAAACAAATAAAAACGCCCTCACAAAACAAGTCATCCACAACAGACATACTTTTGACTTTGAAAACATTAAAATTCTTTCCTCTGAACCCTATGAACATAAATTCCTATTACCTGAAACTGTGCGCATAAACTTACAGCAAAATCCAGTTAATAACATAACAGGCATAGTAAAAATTTCTTTAACTTATTCAACATTCTGAAAATCTATCAGCCCTCTTCGTAAATCAACCCATTCACCTATCTCCTAGATCCTTAGGCTACATATCAGAAATAATTCCTACATAATTTTCCCGGTATTTTTCCTTTGATGCAGGCAGTTCTTTTATGCTGCCTTCCCTTTTGTCCATTTTGTTTTTCTATTTCTATTCCTTACCCCTCAGTCATGTAGATTTGTTACAGGTGACAACCCTTCCCCTCTTGCCTTCATGACAGCTAGTTGCGGTGAACTTTCTGCACATATTGTTATTGTTTTTCTTAAGTATTAAATTTCACATTACTTTTAGTTAAATAGAATAAAATTATGTATATTTTTTGTTTTTCTCATTTTTTTGATGATATTGTATTTCAACAATAGAAATTGTTAGAAGATGGCTTACAATGTAAGCCGAAATGTTAGAAGACAATAAAAAATACATTTTTTTAAATTGAATGTTTTGATTAAACTTGACTGAACCACAACAAATTCTCTATTAATATTAATTTTCAATATTGCCCATTCTTTTATTCTGCCATATTTTCTTTTTTTCTTATATGATATATTTTTCTTCTTGATCTCTGTCACTTGGAGACCTGGTAAGGTCTCTTGGGATGATTATTTAGTTCATCTTTTTATCTTCCTGATTCTGATAGCAAAGCAATTATTACTGAACATAGAACATGGAGTTCTAGCTTTTCTCGATCCTGGTCCAAGTGTTCCTTCAGTTTGCCTATTTGAGGGGGTATTCCTGACTTTCAGTACTTACTTCCATTTGCTGCCGATATTATGTTCTCTGCTTATCACTCTTTAAACTTTAACATACCATTTTCTTATGCTCAAGAACTTATCGTAATTCACATTAGCTCCTTTAAATTCGAGTACTAATAAATTTGTATCTACGATATGAACTTATTATCCTGTGATTAATGGTTCACAACTACATTTCTTTGGTCTATTTATGATAAACATTCCAGCTTTTATGCTTTATAGAGGTTCATAATGATTTATTTGTATAGAGCAGGTTATCAGCTCATGGTCAGTTGGTGGTCTTTGGGTGGCTCTGACCTACTTCCGTGTTCAGGTATAAAAGGTGATCTTGTAATGTGCTCTGTGAGTAGCCTTTAGTCTGCAGTAAAGTTAATGTAAGCTGGGGGTTGAGTACTGTTCGCAAGTGTTAGCATAAGTATTTCCCTGACTTGAACAACAGGTGGCCAATAACTGAGCCATTTGGCTACTGCTTTCTTGCAACATTTGTTACTTCATTGGTTATAAAAAAAATTTTTAAGTATTCGAATATTTTTTAATTGAGGAAAATACATTAGTAACTTTCCATTATTTTACTTTTTAGAGATTACCTTGCTTTTTGCAAAGTGTTTTGTGAAATTCTTATTTTTTTTTCTAGGATTATGTTGAGAAGGGGATTTACAAAGAAGATATATCTAGTGTAGATGTACTTAGGCAAGCAACATCTGGTTTAGAACATCTTCACTCATTAAAAATTGGTTGGTTTTTTTTCTTCATGAAAAAAATACATTTGGTTTTTATTTTTTAATTACTGAATTAAATACTAATTTATATATTAGATATTGAATCAGATTTTAGATATTGAATAACTTTATAAATTTTTAATTCTCATCAACTATTTCTATGTTTTATAAAGCANTCATTATAAAGCATTTTGAAGACTTTATTATATTAATAAATATACATATTTTATTATTTATACTTGATAATATTTAGGAATGTACTTACTTGTTATGTTTCGCTTCTGACAAGTTACGAAAATTTGTGTAAAGCTTTTGAAGAGGCAACTTGGATTTCAAATATCTTTTATAGCTTCTTACTTTAAATGCATAAATTACTTGCAGTATCCTAAAACAAATTTGATAAAATTTACATTACAAATTAGTTTACCTAATGTGATTTAGCTTTTGTGCGGTTCATTTTAAATGTAACAATGATTAATGTTTAACATGAAGTCGACAGGCCTTAAATTAAAAAATACTTTATTGATAAGTCTATAATATGGGTTTGATTAACATAAAGAATAAATAACAAGTGGAAATGTAGTTCACAGGGATATAAAACCTCATAATATCCTCCTTGCTTTGGGCAGCAAAGAATATAAAGTACGAGCTATGATCTCAGACTTCGGCCTTTGCAAAAAACTTCCCAGTGGTAAAAATTCATTTTCAAGAAAATCTGGAATTACTGGTACTGAAGGATGGATTGCTCCTGAGATGATGACATCTGGGAGAGTTGTAAGTCTCTTAGTTTTTATTTTATTTTTATAATTCAGTCTTTTTAGAATAAATGTTTCGGTATAACAATAACTTTTGTAACAATTATTTTTATTATTAGTTTAAAATAGTGTTAGTTTTTCTTGTAACTTGTTATAAATGTTTCAGCTTTTTTTTTTTTTTTTTTTCAAGCATGGCACACCTCTCACTCTAGTGGTAAGAGTAGGGAAAGTATACTGATTTGTAAATGTGGAACTGTTTCCCTGTGTTAGTTATTGATGGTCAAATTGTTAAAGCAACTGCTGTAGTATATGTTGTATTTAAATTTAGTTGGTTTTAACTATTATATTCGCTATTTACTAGCCTATTTTATCTTAGCTATTCTTTTTGGTATCTAAATAATGAAATACCTCAACCACTTCTTAAACCTCACCGTTACAGACAAACGTTCCTTCTTACCTTGAGACAGGACCAGTATCTTAAACTGACACATAATGGTCATTCCTTTTTGCTAAAATTTCTAGTGCCATTCCAGAAAAGCTTTCTGTATATTTTAATTTTTACCACAAAGTACTTTCTATGTACAAAAGAGACTAGCTAATTATCATATTCAAGTTACCCTTAAATTATTAAATTCTTGACCCTTTGCTTTTTATAAATTTCATGGATTTCATTTTCAAATAGTAAATAGAATTTTATGTTTTGTTTCTTGAAAGATTTAAGGTTGTTTAAGATGATAATGAGGCAGACTAATTTAACAGAATTTTCTCTGTAAATAAACCTTACAGATATTAGTATAGAATTTTTTGGGGTTCCGTAAAGATTGATCCAAAAATATGCAATTTTCAAAAATGTATTTTTTTGTTATTTGCCGACATCAATAATTTCAAGGTTAAAAACTCTCCATTTAAACCATGTAGGGTATCCCCACCGAACTTTGGTAATTGAAAGAGTATGAAAAACTTAAAATTATAAAATTATTTTTTAATCCTTTAATTAAGAACACTAGGAAACATGAATAAATAATAAAATAATTGAATAAAATAGGTTTGAACTTTTTTTTTTTTTAGGTTTTGAATAAAATTTAAACTTATTTCAATATCATAAATTTCAATTCCCAATTTCTTTTTTATATAAATTCTTTTAAAAAGTTCAAACTAATTTACTCTGTTTTTCAAATGCATTTTTTAAAATGTGAATGGTTTGTTAAAATTATCCATAATTAATAGAGTATATTTTATAGATATGATACAAAATCTGGATTCCTTGTGCTAGACAGAAGAGTAATTTAAGAAATAATTATTTGTAGACCAATATGCCAAATTTCTTCTCACCCTTCAAAGCAGTATTAAATGCAGATCTTACTTGTTAGGAGGAAAATAATAATAGAAATAGAAGAAAAATTTAAAACAGCTTCACAATAATATTCTCTCTAGATAATAAAAAAATGAATTAAAAATTAAATTTGAAAAAAATGTTTAAAATTCATTTAAACTTTAAAAACAGGTCATCAGAGAAATTAATTCTCTAATCAATAATTTCTGCATATGCAAATTGAAAAATTCAAAACTTTTTGGAGTTATAATGAACTAGCAACCCTATTGGAAACAGCTAATAGGAAATAGAAAAGAAAAAAAATTAAGTTCTTCGCTCGATGGAGAAGTTGCCCTCTGACAGTACTCCTAAAAAAAAAAAAAAAAAAAAATGTATTGGTACATTTTCAATCTCAGCTTTATGCTTTACAGGTTTGGGGCAACTTGTATGAGGTAAAAAAAGATTTTATAGTCTTTATAAAGTTTTTCAAAAAATATTGAGAACCTTAATGAAATAATAGAAGAATTGCTTTATGCAAAGCAATATTAAGATAGTCAATATTCTAACTATTCCCACGTTGTATGCTAATGTCCTTAATACAAGTGTAAATTAATTTTAAAATAAAAAACTTAAAAAGATTTAATAATCATTGAGACATAAATTACTTGACAGTTCAAAAGGAGAGTTTGTTGACCGTAGATATTATTCTAAGATGATTTTAGTTGGGGTTCGGTCAAGGTAGATCCAAAAACACAAATTTAAAAAATGTATTTTTTAATAAAGGATTATCTGCCAATGTTTCGGCTTAAATTGTAAGCCATCTTCAGGGCTATCATGAAGATGAGAGAGGACGTCCTGTCCCTAAGTTCACATTTCCATGACTGAACATTATGAATTTGTTTTGAGTTATGAAAAAGAAAGGGGAGTGGGGGTAGCAGGTACAAGACAGGCGGAAAGTGTAAATGGAAAGCGGCCTGTTGCAAGAGAGGGCAATAAAAGGACAAAGGAAAAAAAGGGAAGGGTATTATTGGGAATAAGTGACTTTGGAACTGAGAAAAATGTTTTGACAGGTTTATTGAGACGGAGGGTTGTTGGTTTTTAAAATGTTAAAAATGTTAGAATAAGTTGAGGAAATTTGTTCTATGTCTGTTCTGTCGTTAACTGGATAGTGTTGTAAGTTGATGTGAACGGTT
>KZ807520.1:219445-238860 GCA_000696205.2 Oncopeltus fasciatus | reverse complement strand
ATATTTCTATTATATTCTATTTTCTATACTCTGCAAATAAAAAATTAAAACAGGAAGATAAATTTAAAAAAAAAAATGGAAACATTTGAGATTTTTTTTTGGCACTGTCCCTTTATGGCATTATGAAGATTACTGTACTGGCGACTAGCTATTCAAGCAATTGATTTAAATAATAAAATGTATAATATTTAAAAATAATTGATAATATAAGAAATATTTTGTTAATTTGGTAATATTTTCTTCATATCATTGAAAATTTCTGGTAGATATTTATTTCTTTTACACCAGCTGGCACTTTTTTCATAATTTTCATTGAACAGACAGTTGTTAAATCTATGTTTCACTTTAATCAGTTATTATTTGTAATGAAGTTCACCACTTATTCTTGAAAAAGGCAGCTGAAAACAAAATAAAAATCTATAAACTGTCCAAGAAGACAATATATTCTGGGGCATTGCAGGCTTGATATCAGGGTGGGTCCATCTTCAGCTCTTCAACAGAATACTTCTGTGAACTGATCTCCTGAGAACCCACCATGTTCTGCTAATAGAGGCTCCAGGAATAAAGACAGTCAGTCCACGCCAAGAAAAATTAAGGTGCACTTTAAAAAAGTTATATCTCTTCCCCATTTTTTCTAAAATTTAAATAAATAAAATGTAAAATTTTATTTGAAATTTTAAATTGATTGTTCAGTTGCTATTTCTAAAAAAATTAAATATTTTTAAGCATACAAATTTTTTTCACAATGTCAAAAAAATAATTATTATTCTTAAGGTAATACAAGTTTTTCTTTCTTGCTCAAAATGACAAAATATTTACAATATTTTGTGATGGTCTTATGCCCTGTTTTTCCCTATAACATTATAGATAGACTTATATAAATTTATCTTGNCAGATAGATATATAGATAGATAGATAGATAGATAGATAGAGAGAGACAGAGGGGGGGATATTTCTATTGATAAAGAAAATATTTAATATTTGAAAATAACTAAACTATTCTAGTTTAGGGTTATTTTTGCATAGAGTTATATACCTATATATGTGATAAGAAATTATGATGCTTATACATACAAAATACCCATTTTATAAAATATTTTACATTAAATTAAACTTCAATAAGATTTGAATTTGAAGGGTGTTTTTTTTATTGATTTGAAATGACTTGATAAAATTAAAATAGGTGAAATTGAACTTACAGTGTAACAATACTATTTGTTGTAAACAAAATTTTGATATATTCCACTTGACAATTCCTTCCTTTCCTGGCATAAAATTTATATTTAAATAGCTGAAAATTATTTGTACTAAATTAAACACTTAATTTTAAGACATTACTCTCTTTATGAAAAATAATAAAATAAAATAAATTATTCTGTGCAAAATAAGGAAAGATAAATAGAGGTCAATTGAAATTACACTTTTCGGTAATTGAAATTTTTTTTGACATTTTTCTATAACTGAAAATTTTTTTGACACTTTTCTGTAATTTCAATTTTAACATTTTCTGTAATTGTATTTTTTAATTTATTAAAAGTTAATTAAGTTTGGATCTAATAGTTTTTAAATGTTGTTCATTGAATATACTTAGCCAAATAAAAATATATTCTTTTCAATCCCTGTTCAAAGCGAAACTTATTTCTTTTAATAACTCTAAGGTTTACTTAATATTAAGTAGTAGTATCATATTTGTATATATCACAAACAACAAATATTTATTTGTTAATAATGTTTTCTTATTTGTGTTGTCAGAGTTGGAGAACCTTTATCCAGAAGTCTAACATATCATGTTAATTTAAATTGTTAATAATTAAATTGCTCGTAAACAAAGTGTTCATTGCACTTGATTTATGTCATCAACAAAACTTAACCAATACTACCTAACAATATTTCATTTACCAAGACTTTATACATATCTTTAAAAATTTTAAATTCAACCATAAAGACCTTATATAACGAGGTGTCCTGTGTATACAAACAGTAGAAATTAACAGAAGAACATATTATTTAAGTATATTCTCACCAAATATCAGCAATAAATATGTAAATATAGGACAGCTTTTTTACAAAAATGGATTGGAGTATATTGTAATCATCAAGCAGAAGGCTCAATAACCACAAATAAAAAAGAAAAGTATAAACAATTTACTTAGACATATAAAGGCATTTTTCTAGAACTATCCCCCTGCAATCTTGGCGAATTCCTCTGATCACTTGGCAAGTTCCTTCTTTGGACAGGGCTCAGTAGAGAAGTATGACTTTCATAAGTAAAGCCATGTTTTTGTATTATATGTCTTTAAATAGATCAATGTTAGTAGATTTTGTTTGTAATTAATTTATGANCCAAGACTTTATACATATCTTTAAAAATTTTAAATTCAACCATAAAGACCTTATATAACGAGGTGTCCTGTGTATACAAACAGTAGAAATTAACAGAAGAACATATTATTTAAGTATATTCTCACCAAATATCAGCAATAAATATGTATGTATTTGTTTTTTTGTTTGTGTGTGTGTGTGTGTATGTACACAGGAAAATTAAAAATAAATAGAACTCATGAAAATTGAACACAGCATAGGGGGGAGAAATATATTTCTAATCTATGAGTTCTATGAGTAGAAAACATATTTTGGATTGCCTTTAATTTTAATTGAGCTTTTATTTTTTTTTTTTTTATTTTTTTTTTTTAGATGTCTGCTGTAGATATTTTTTCTCTTGGTTGTGTGTTTTATTATACAATAGTTGGTGTGCATCCTTTTGGAGATTCATTAAGAAGACAAAGCAATATTTTGTTGGGAGAATTCAAGTGAGTTAAAAAAATTGTTTTCTTTTTATTACTTGTGCAGTGCATTAGGGTACGAAAGTAACACGAATGTAAATAAACAAAACATGTTTGGTAAAGTTGAATAAACGTCTGTTGATAAATATAGCAATTACTCTAATTGTAGCTGGCAAATCATTAATAAAAATAAATAAATAAAGTTCAGGGTGACTCGACACCCAGCATTGGAATTGGTACCATAAAATATTGAAGACATGAATTCCCCAGCATCAGTAAATTTTCCCCTGAAGTGAAGGGGCATATTGTCTACATGCTTCGAATCATCCTGTTATGACCCAAACTCAGGCCTGCCAAATCTATCTCCTCTCTCCTATCAGGTATCTTGGATGTGTCCCAGAATCCATTGTCACTCTTAACATCTTGAGGCTTGCTTTAAACCAATTCCTATCACATTTCATTCTACCTATTCTAGAAAAGACATTTGATGGGTGAAAAAAAATTGCTAGATGTGAGAGGTAGCTCTGTGATTTCCTGGAATGTTTTGGTGCCCTGAAATCTTTAAGAGCGTAACTTTTTAAAATAAATAAATTAATTTTTTTATCCTATGAAGATAAAATGAGTATAGTTAAAAAAAGAAAGATTTATACTAAATAATTTCTTTATTAACATGAATTAATGGGTAACAATTAACTCTACGCTGAACGTCCTCTAAATTGATTTAGCTGCTTGAGATCACATCCAAAGAGTTAGTTCTCACAGGGGATCAAAAGTCTTATGTTAAATCAAATTAAAGAATTAACCAAAAGGTAATGAGTAAGATTTTATTGATTTAGAATAGTTAGATTGAGATGTAGAATTTACAGTTACAAAAGTTTATGCCTGGTGTGATGGTGGAATAGCTGCTGTGTGCCAAAGAATACTACTCACTTGCTTCGACGGACTACTGCTATATATCCGCCCTCGTCAAGAAACCTCCCTTCTTGGAGGGGGAACCTAATCGCGTTTTTTATTTGTCAGCCTACCAGGGTAAGGTCTTATGTCTTTGAAGGGACAGCAGGCAATATCCCATATGTCCCAACCATGTCTATAATTCTTAATAAAGGCAACCACTCTGATACCAACTATCCGGTTCTCAGGAAATTTATCCTTGAAGGGATGTCCTTATGTCTACTACCAAGTTGTTAAGTCTAAATAATGGTACCCACTCTGACACCAACCATCCGGTTCTCAGGCTTTGTGTGGATGGTAAGGGATGGCTGACTCTTTTTCAGAGGAACGAATATCTTATTTTAGTGATTTCTAAATGATGGCAGNATTATATATAATATAATTTTATAGCATTATACTATACTATATTTTTTTAAAAAGAAACATATAACAATATAGAAGATTTTCACTATTAAGAATCTCTCCCACTCTTCTAGTCAGGTCAGGCAGAGACTGCCTTAGCGAGCTTTCTTTTTGCCCTTAAATTGACCTTTCTGGTACATAAGATTAAATTATTCTTTTACACTTATTTTTCATGTATTACTTTATATGCTTAGGTTCTGTATCTTCTGATGCTTTTTTTTTTCTAGGATATTCTTTCCATTTATATCTTCTATCAGTCTTGCTTTCATCACTTTATATTATTTAAGCAATACTAATAAAAAATTGAATGTTTGAACATTATGCCAAAAAAATCATATTGAAAGATAAAACATCTACTACTGTGCTGCCCTAAGAATTGTGGAGGGAAAATAAATAAAGTAAAAACTTGTATCTCTCTTCTCTTTATATTAAAAGTTTGTTTCTTATGAATTTTTCAATATAAAGAGAAGATAGATATAAGTTTTTACTTTATTTATTTTCCCTCTACAATTCTTAGGGCAGTACAGTAGTAGATATTTTATCTTTCAATATAATTTTTTTGACATTAATGTTCAAACATTCAATTTTTGATTTGTGTTCATTAAATAAGATAATGTGTTAAAATCAAGACTGAGAAAGAATGTATAAATGAAAAGAATATCCTAGAGAAAAAAGCCGTCAGAATTAATAAAAAACTAGTGAAAAGAAAGTAAAGAAAAAAATACTTTAAAAATGTTTTAAATGAACAATATTAAAAACATAATCTTAGAATATGGAACATCTTGGTGATATTCATGATCATTGTCATATTTTTCAATACTCTGTTAAGCAATGAATGTGTATTTGTATCTAAATATTTTTTGTAGGATCTCACAGTTAGCCGATGAACTTTGGAAATCTTTAATATTCAAAATGATCAGTTCAAATCCATCTGAAAGACCCACTGCTCTTATTGTTAAGAATCATCCAGTATTTTGGAATAAAACAACAATTCTAACATTTCTGCAGGTATATTTATTTTATGATATTTTTAGTGATATGGCATGAGCTTACGTGAATATCTGTGTTTACTGCACTCATTCACACATACATTGTGTGTATGACTAATTTCTGTTTATGAGTTTTATATTTTTTGATATCCAGTGGGTTGGATATGAGAAAATATCCCTTGAAAAATGTTAAATGAATATGTCATAATATCCTCAGTAACTACAATCCTCTGAAATTTGTCAATAAACAATTTGATTTAAACTTATGAATTTAAGACCAGATGTTAGATAATTTCTATTAAAAGATAATCTAAAGTTTGTTTACCCTTGTATATTAGTTGTTTTTATTAAACAGTATTACAACTTTGTTCTTTTACTTCCCTGTAAATAAATCATGCTATTCTCATTAGTGCCTTGCTGGGAAGTTAGAAAATTTTTGTAGACTTAACATAACTTACAAGTATATATATANATCAATAATAAATGGTTTCATCTAATCATAGCAGAAGATTAATGTGTGATAATTAAAAAGTAAATTATGGGAAGTTGTATATCCCAGGGATCCTGAGTCCCTTATCCTTAGGGTTAGGGAGAATATGAGCCATATTTTTATCGGTAGTGTACCTTGCTCTGATCTTGTGCTTCTTGAGCGCCCAGGCTATTCTTTCTAATATTTCAAATATATCTAACACATTATAAGTAATAATTTTCATATCATGTAAAATACGTGTAACAGAATCTGGCTTCATATATTATAGGTATTTATTAAGCTATTAAAAAGTTTACTAGTTTGATAAAATTTAGCATAATTCAATGGATGGGAAAAAATATTTTTTATTGATATCAAGTTGGGATGTTATCAAGGCCATTGTGTAATTCAGTTTTCCCAAACATCCCATGGACAAAGAGGGTAGTGTTTAAAAGGTGAATATCTTTATGTCTTATTTTCTTTGAATATCTTTTTTTTTTTTCTATCCTACTTCAAATAACATTAAAAATGTATGATAACTGAATTATTTCTTTAAAAGAACATAGCGGGTCTTATAGTCATGGACAGATTAACCACCACTACTATGAATTTAGTGATATATTCCTGCCTACTTCTTTAAAATGCAAAGACTAGGGCACTGAAATATATAGCCATTAAAGATCTCAACCTGGAGAAAACAGTGCAAAGTATTATTATTAGATCTCTTCCTAGTTTTCCTAAATACTCAATAAACTAAACAAAAAATCTATTGTGGCTATATCCATATCTGCATTTTTCCGGAATTCTAAATGGCTAATCACTTGCAAAATAATATGATTAATCTTGCTATGTTTTTCTAATAAGAAGGCATTTCTTAATAAATACTATATCCAAAACCTATAAAATATTCAGTAATTGATTTTATTGACAATTTTTTTATCTAAAAATAAACAATAGTTCTTTGTTTTCATGTTTTATAAATTTTTATTTATTTAATTAAGTTCTGTATAATTATTATTTATTTTATTTCAGAGACATCATTACAGGGACTTAACAAAAGCAGCACAGGAGATCCTTGGGATTAGGGTAGAGAGCTACATGGACTATTGGCAATCTAGGTTCCCTCATCTCCTTTTCCATGTTTGGTCTTCCATGCAGCTGGCCCGGAGTGAACCTTGTTTAATTCAGTATTACAGTACATTGTATACATTTTCATATGATAAGACAGATTATATCCCTCAATGGATAACTGATATGAAGGTCTGGGAACAAGGTTTAGAGAAAAAAAAGATGAAAAACTCATTTTATTACAAGATTAAACACAAACCTATGAGATTGTCCTTACAGGAAAGTAATAATGCTCAGTTAGACGACATGAATAAATGGATCAAATGTGGTGAAAAAACAGGTGTTTGGAGGCCTAGGGTAGTTAGAAAAAGCTCAGAAGAAAATATAACTTAAAAATTATATCCTAAACTTTTCCTAAAATTATTTTTCAAGCTCAAAATATTCATTTAGTTTTCTTCTTGAACATAGATTATTTTTTAGATTCAGATTTAATTTAAATTTAACTTTGGTAATATGATGAAGTGTACATTTCTTCACTAAAATATTTCTTTTAATTCTTTAACCTGATAACATTTTTGCCTTGAATTAATAGCAATACAGACATTTCTACTACTAGACCCATCTTAGTGAAAATAATTAATTGAGTTTAGCGAAAAAAGTCATTTTTTTATTTTATTTTTCAAATTATTGATTTTGAAATATTTAGAATTCTGAAACTTTATTTTCAAAACATTGATATTATTTTGATATTGCTATTGTATAGTAACTTTAGATTATATTGTTATTTTTATGTATTATAATGCAAGTAAATAATCTGCACCTGCATTTTTCTCATTGCTTGTAAATTAAAAGTCATTTTTAATAGAAGAATGAAATTTCTCAAACCTTAAAAGCAATGAGTGATTGTAAAATAGCTACAGGAACAAGATTTGAGCTTAATATATATATATATAGAGAGAGAGAGAGAGAGAGAGAGAGAGAGAGAGAAATATATGAATGTTTTCTCAGCATTTGGACCAAACTTTTCTCATTTTATGAAAATTGAGAAATCTTCTCAGTCTATACAACTCTTGTGTGATTGACTATTTAATTAAATATACATTTTAGGAATTCTAAGCTTTATTTTTTGAATATTTAATTTATTTTAAGGATGTAAGTGACTTTATTGATAAAGATAGAATTGAAAGCCCATTACTTCATGAACTAGAAAAAGGTGGTGATGTCATCCATAAAGGGAATTGGAAACAATTAATAGATACTGAAGTTGCTGAGGACATTGGAAAATACAGGAGTTACAGAGGTGATAGTGTTAGAGATCTCCTTCGTGCCTTGCGAAATAAAGTAATTTTTTTTTCTATTACTTTTAATTATTTTCTACTTTAAGTGAGAAATATTTATTCATTAATCTTAGGGTACATTATGATTATCACTAATTGAGAAACAATTAGAAATAGTATAATAATAGCATGCTTGCCCAGAAGCAGGAGATCTGGGTTCGTGTACCAGCTGAGATAGTAAAATTTTTTTATTCTATTAACTTGCATTTATTGTAAAAAATTAATGTGGGATTAAATACCACAACTGATACAGTATTTAAAACTAGAAATAGTGGTTAGCAGAAGAAAAAGTTTTTTTTTTTTACAATTACTTCAAAGCATAATATGTTTATCATACGTTCTGTCATGATTCTTCTGTTCCTCGTGACCCTTAATTTTTTCATATTGGGCATTCTGTAGTAGCAACACCATGACTGCAAAAGTCGTTGTATCAGTACTGTTGTTAGGAACACTTACTTTCAAGATTTTTGGGATTAAGTATACTTTGAAGTGCATTATTCTCTATTCAGTCTTAATTTTTCCCTCTATTTGTTTTGGTTAATCTAAATTATTGGTTATATCTAATCAATAATAAATGGTTTCATCTAATCATAGCAGAAGATTAATGTGTGATAATTAAAAAGTAAATTATGGGAAGTTGTATATCCCAGGGATCCTGAGTCCCTTATCCTTAGGGTTAGGGAGAATATGAGCCATATTTTTATCGGTAGTGTACCTTGCTCTGATCTTGTGCTTCTTGAGCGCCCAGGCTATTCTTTCTAATATTTCAAATATATCTAACACATTATAAGTAATAATTTTCATATCATGTAAAATACGTGTAACAGAATCTGGCTTCATATATTATAGGTATTTATTAAGCTATTAAAAAGTTTACTAGTTTGATAAAATTTAGCATAATTCAATGGATGGGAAAAAATATTTTTTATTGATATCAAGTTGGGATGTTATCAAGGCCATTGTGTACTTCAGTTTTCCCAAACATCCCATGGACAAAGAGGGTAGTGTTTAAAAGGTGAATATCTTTATGTCTTATTTTCTTTGAATATCTTTTTTTTTTTTCTATCCTACTTCAAATAACATTAAAAATGTATGATAACTGAATTATTTCTTTAAAAGAGGTCTTATAGTCATGGACAGATTAACCACCACTACTATGAATTTAGTGATATATTCCTGCCTACTTCTTTAAAATGCAAAGACTAGGGTCACTGAAATATATAGCCATTAAAGATCTCAACCTGGAGAAAACAGTGCAAAGTATTATTATTAGATCTCTTCCTAGTTTTCCTAAATACTCAATAAACTAAACAAAAAATCTATTGTGGCTATATCCATATCTGCATTTCTCCGGAATTCTAAATGGCTAATCACTTGCAAAATAATATGATTAATCTTGCTATGTTTTTCTAATAAGAAGGCATTTCCTAATAAATACTATATCCAAAACCTATAAAATATTCAGTAATTGATTTTATTGAAAATTTTTTTATCTAAAAATAAACAATAGTTCTTTGTTTCATGTTTTATAAATTTTTATNAAAAAAAAAAAAAAATTCTCTCTGGTTCCAATTAAATTTCCATGGTCAAGAACAAGATTTTAAGTAATAAATATCTTTAATTTATGACACTTATATTAGACTAGTGTAATTTATTTGTCCCGAATCTCCTTATAAGGTATTGGTAGTAAGGATAAAATAATGCAATAGATGACCTAAATTTGTTACTATAAAATTTCATATGTTAGTAGACAATAACATATAAATAAAAATTTATAATTTTTTAAAATACTAGCTGTAAAATACTTTTAATTTTTTAGATTGAGAGGAACACATTTGCCCTCTAAACCTCATTAGAATGTTCTGAATAATTTTGAATATTAACCAAATTGCAATAAAAAATTGTCTCCAGTGTGAATGGTTATATTTCACAAAGTAATAAACATGCCATAAATAATGTAAGGCAATATAATTATAGTTATTTAGTATCTTCCCCTTCAGATAAGCTGGAGGCTCGCTCCGACGTCATGACTTCTATGATTAGACCTAACCAATTAATCGAAAAACAATAAATTTCTTTTTATTGTCCGCGCTTATGATATCAGTCTCCGATAAAGGCGGTCTCGCCTGAAATAGCCTTTCTTTTGGCTTATCTGTTTTATTTTCAGATATATTTATAGAAAATTAGATAAGCCAAACATTAATTAATGTATGACTGTCAAAAAATTATTATTTCCGTCACACTTCTGTCGGGTTTCGCCTGTTAGTTATGCATTCAAGTCAGGTTATGGTATTGGAGATGTCGTCCATTTACTGAAAAGAGGTATAAATTTTTATTTATTTAATTAAGTTCTGTATAATTATTATTTATTTTATTTCAGAGACATCATTACAGGGACTTAACAAAAGCAGCACAGGAGATCCTTGGGATTAGGGTAGAGAGCTACATGGACTATTGGCAATCTAGGTTCCCTCATCTCCTTTTCCATGTTTGGTCTTCCATGCAGCTGGCCCGGAGTGAACCTTGTTTAATTCAGTATTACAGTACATTGTATACATTTTCATATGATAAGACAGATTATATCCCTCAATGGATAACTGATATGAAGGTCTGGGAACAAGGTTTAGAGAAAAAAAAGATGAAAAACTCATTTTATTACAAGATTAAACACAAACCTATGAGATTGTCCTTACAGGAAAGTAATAATGCTCAGTTAGACGACATGAATAAATGGATCAAATGTGGTGAAAAAACAGGTGTTTGGAGGCCTAGGGTAGTTAGAAAAAGCTCAGAAGAAAATATAACTTAAAAATTATATCCTAAACTTTTCCTAAAATTATTTTTCAAGCTCAAAATATTCATTTAGTTTTCTTCTTGAACATAGATTATTTTTTAGATTCAGATTTAATTTAAATTTAACTTTGGTAATATGATGAAGTGTACATTTCTTCACTAAAATATTTCTTTTAATTCTTTAACCTGATAACATTTTTGCCTTGAATTAATAGCAATACAGACATTTCTACTACTAGACCCATCTTAGTGAAAATAATTAATTGAGTTTAGCGAAAAAAGTCATTTTTTATTTTATTTTTCAAATTATTGATTTTGAAATATTTAGAATTCTGAAACTTTATTTTCAAAACATTGATATTATTTTGATATTGCTATTGTATAGTAACTTTAGATTATATTGTTATTTTTATGTATTATAATGCAAGTAAATAATCTGCACCTGCATTTTTCTCATTGCTTGTAAATTAAAAGTCATTTTTAATAGAAGAATGAAATTTCTCAAACCTTAAAAGCAATGAGTGATTGTAAAATAGCTACAGGAACAAGATTTGAGCTTATAGTAAAAGAAGTGAGCTATTCTGGCTTTATTGCATGGACGTCATTCATTACATGATATTTTTAATCACAAAATTAGTTGAATTACATATAACAGAATACTTTCTTTCACATGAGCTCAAGAAAAAAAGAAGATAAGTTTTATTATTAAGTTATAAGTGTTCAGTGATAAAATATCACAAATGAAAACAACTAATTGTCAAATAATGTCAAATTATCAATTATTGGATTATAATTATGGAATTAACAATTATTAAGTTATTATTAGCACAAATGAGGGAAAGCTAGACAACTCATACATTTGTGGCAGTCACATTACTATAGTAGTATACATAAATTGTCTGTCCTATATGGTAATATATCATGGGAAAGTAATATTTAAATAATATTTTTAAATGTTAATAAAAATATCTTCAATTAGTTATAGGTCCCAGCTGTAATAACTCCCATATTGGTCTCCATTAAGTGACTTTAATTATTCCATTATCTGCCCTTATTAGGATGTGGTGAATTATTACACAAGCCTGAAAAGTTATTGGGATCACTGGAAATAAATTTCTGAAACAGAGGGATGGGAGCTCAAACATACACACAGACCAAAGTTTAGCATTTCTTGCCAGGTTTAAACCTCACCAGGACAGAAATTTTTTTATTGAAAAGTAATAAAAGAAGAAATGAACCTTATTATTCAAAAGTAAGAAAATAAGAATACATGTTTTGGGGGCAAAAGGTAGTTGACTACCTTGATCGAACCCCAACAAAAAACATCTAATCATTTATTTATATAAGAATAACATTATCAAAAATGCTGAGAAACAGCTTCCCTTACCCTAACCATAAGTGTCTTGCTGATTTTTATTTTATATATACGTGTGACCTGTTTTTTAGTAGAAATTAAATTCTTCATTAATGAAATCTAAATTAAACCATAAATTTCCAGTGTGGTTACTGTCTATTTTTTTATGTCAATATGATGTAGCCTAGCACCCTCACTTGTTTTTTTTAGTGGTCTGCCAGTCTTACTTACTCAACCGAAGTTCTTTTTCTTTACAGTACTCAGTAATGTCTAGTATTATTCCATTTTAATTAGCCTTAGGTAACATCACTGATTAGCTTTATTGTATTAAGATTGTTAATAATAATACTATTAAATAGTTATTATTCAGTATAGTTTCTATTGTAAAGAGTTTTTAAAGTTATGTGATCTCTATATTTTCATCTATTAAATTTTTGTGAATCAAATGTGTTTTTGATTTCACCTTTCATTTATTGATAAATAATTTATTCATATAACTAATTGCATTTCATTTCATGCATTTATGATTTATTTTAGTTATTGCATTTATGTTCTATCTTATGGGTGAAAATGATAAATCTGAGTTTAAATGAAATGTAATGTAACCAAGCAGTAATATTATGAGTTTTATTGCCAAAATACGTCAATTATTTTAGGTTTGTAATTAGATATAATATATTGTCTTCAAATATAAGTATTTTGAATTTAGAAAAATTTCCAATCTATTAATTAAAAATATTTCAGTAATATTTTTCCTTCCAGTTTCCTTTGAAATATTTACTAAATACTTATCTTAGCATTAGTTTATGTGAACCGAAAATTTATATTATGGGAAAAAATAGCCTTAATTTTAGATTCTATGACTAATGGCAGGAATAAAATTAACTTCCTGGTCAGTCTCTCGCATTCTTGGTCTTTATGTATCAGTTATGGATTTGACTCTTTTGCTTTCATGTCTCCTATTGATTTCTCCCACAAACTAATTGTTCCCAATAGCATTTGTAATGAATGGTTATTCTTATAAATTCAGCAGCCTGATTTAGGAACTACTTTTTTTAGAAATTATTAGCACCTAGTAAGCTTCTTCAATTGAGTTAAAATCTATTATAAGTACATGCTCTACTTGTATTCAGTAATGGTAAATTAAATTTACTCTAAAATGTGACAATAATTTTTGTGAGATAGTTCAAAGTTTTTTGAACAGAGGAGGAAAAAAATGTACTTGTACAAGTTTTTTGACTCTCAAATATATTTAGGCTGATGAACTCTCAAGAGTGGAAATAACAAACAAAGGTCTTAAAGAATTCTTACTGCTAATGGAGGGAATACTGTCCCAGAGAGGTGCTTTCAGGAATCACAATGTCTAATGCTATCAGCTTCCCACCGAAGTATTCTCCATCACTTTTTGCATTTCTTGGAAGTAGTTATGGAGAGCCATGGTAAAACACAATGAGAAATGATCCCATGAGTATGTGTGTAATCATACTAAAGAATTTGGATTAAACATAACCCAGTAAAATATAAGCTAACTCAATTTTAAAAATAGAGCTAACTCAATTTTAAAAATAGAGCTAAAAATTTTTTAGGATAAAATAGCCACAAATTTCAATAGTCCTCTTAAATTAATAGAAAAATACACCATTTAAGAGATTATAATTTTACCAACAAATTTATCCTTTTTGAAAACAAGGAGATTTTAATATATATGTAGTTTTTATAGATAATACTGTATTGCTTTTTATTAGAGTAAATTTGTTAAGTAATTTCATAACTTATTTCTTTAGTTGTGAAGATTTTATTAGTTTTAAAGTACAGACTATTGAAATTTGTAGCTAATTTATTCATTATAAGAGACATTTTGCTCTATTTTTAAAACTAGGTTCTTGTCCAATAGGATTGGATTTAACTCATATTCTACAATAAGATCACATATTAGCATTTATTAATACATCATTAGTTCTCTACTACCTGCTAGCACACAATCATGTTGGGTGCATTTTTTCTTGAAATTTTTATAAGGGAGTATTAAACAAACATGTAACCAGGAGGGAGGGTCAATGGGGGTACTTTTTATTTTATTTTACTTTATCAATTACTTCTGTCATTCCTTACTTAATTATATTATTACTTACTCTTTAAATATGTTACAGATATGTTTATATGGCCTATGCAGTTTAACTAACTAATATTAGAATTGTCCTTCCAGTTCAACCGTTACAACTCAATATCTCCAGGTAGACCCAGCCACTTTGAAATCCTCTTGAATAAAAGAGCTGGGCAAGTGAATATAGCACATGCAGATGACACTGAGAAAGATATTGATTTGCCAGAGTTGGAAGAAGTAGTGAAAGCCATCAACAAGCAGAAGAACAATAAAGCTCCGGGTGAAGACAGAATTCAGAATTGTTCAAGCATGACAGTCATCAACTTCATAGGAGAGCAACTGTCTAAGAGTGAACTCAGATTACTTTTATTAGATGTATTTTTTTGGTGGGGGAAGGGTTCAATCAATACCTTGATCCAAAAAAAAAACGTTTTTTTTTTTCTAACGTTTTTGTTTTGCCAACGTTTTGGCTTACATGGTAAGCCATCTCCAGGGCTGTTGAAATACAATGCCATGAGAATACAGTAATAATTTACAATACTATAATATAAAATTGCCATAATGTAATATGATATCAAAAGTTTGAGTAAAGTAAGCTATGTAGGAGAATTCAACATGCAGAAAAAACTATTAAAAAAAATTAAAACATTAATTGACCAACACCTACCTATCANCACCCTCACTTTTTTTTTTTAGTGGTCTGCCAGTCTTACTTACTCAACCGAAGTTCTTTTTCTTTACAGTACTCAGTAATGTCTAGTATTATTCCATTTTAATTAGCCTTAGGTAACATCACTGATTAGCTTTATTGTATTAAGATTGTTAATAATAATACTATTAAATAGTTATTATTCAGTATAGTTTCTATTGTAAAGAGTTTTTAAAGTTATGTGATCTCTATATTTTCATCTATTAAATTTTTGTGAATCAAATGTGTTTTTGATTTCACCTTTCATTTATTGATAAATAATTTATTCATATAACTAATTGCATTTCATTTCATGCATTTATGATTTATTTTAGTTATTGCATTTATGTTCTATCTTATGGGTGAAAATGATAAATCTGAGTTTAAATGAAATGTAATGTAACCAAGCAGTAATATTATGAGTTTTATTGCCAAAATACGTCAATTATTTTAGGTTTGTAATTAGATATAATATATTGTCTTCAAATATAAGTATTTTGAATTTAGAAAAATTTCCAATCTATTAATTAAAAATATTTCAGTAATATTTTTCCTTCCAGTTTCCTTTGAAATATTTACTAAATACTTATCTTAGCATTAGTTTATGTGAACCGAAAATTTATATTATGGGAAAAAATAGCCTTAATTTTAGATTCTATGACTAATGGCAGGAATAAAATTAACTTCCTGGTCAGTCTCTCGCATTCTTGGTCTTTATGTATCAGTTATGGATTTGACTCTTTTGCTTTCATGTCTCCTATTGATTTCTCCCACAAACTAATTGTTCCCAATAGCATTTGTAATGAATGGTTATTCTTATAAATTCAGCAGCCTGATTTAGGAACTACTTTTTTTAGAAATTATTAGCACCTAGTAAGCTTCTTCAATTGAGTTAAAATCTATTATAAGTACATGCTCTACTTGTATTCAGTAATGGTAAATTAAATTTACTCTAAAATGTGACAATAATTTTTGTGAGATAGTTCAAAGTTTTTTGAACAGAGGAGGAAAAAAATGTACTTGTACAAGTTTTTTGACTCTCAAATATATTTAGGCTGATGAACTCTCAAGAGTGGAAATAACAAACAAAGGTCTTAAAGAATTCTTACTGCTAATGGAGGGAATACTGTCCCAGAGAGGTGCTTTCAGGAATCACAATGTCTAATGCTATCAGCTTCCCACCGAAGTATTCTCCATCACTTTTTGCATTTCTTGGAAGTAGTTATGGAGAGCCATGGTAAAACACAATGAGAAATGATCCCATGAGTATGTGTGTAATCATACTAAAGAATTTGGATTAAACATAACCCAGTAAAATATAAGCTAACTCAATTTTAAAAATAGAGCTAACTCAATTTTAAAAATAGAGCTAAAAATTTTTTAGGATAAAATAGCCACAAATTTCAATAGTCCTCTTAAATTAATAGAAAAATACACCATTTAAGAGATTATAATTTTACCAACAAATTTATCCTTTTTGAAAACAAGGAGATTTTAATATATATGTAGTTTTTATAGATAATACTGTATTGCTTTTTATTAGAGTAAATTTGTTAAGTAATTTCATAACTTATTTCTTTAGTTGTGAAGATTTTATTAGTTTTAAAGTACAGACTATTGAAATTTGTAGCTAATTTATTCATTATAAGAGACATTTTGCTCTATTTTTAAAACTAGGTTCTTGTCCAATAGGATTGGATTTAACTCATATTCTACAATAAGATCACATATTAGCATTTATTAATACATCATTAGTTCTCTACTACCTGCTAGCACACAATCATGTTGGGTGCATTTTTTCTTGAAATTTTTATAAGGGAGTATTAAACAAACATGTAACCAGGAGGGAGGGTCAATGGGGGTACTTTTTATTTTATTTTACTTTATCAATTACTTCTGTCATTCCTTACTTAATTATATTATTACTTACTCTTTAAATATGTTACAGATATGTTTATATGGCCTATGCAGTTTAACTAACTAATATTAGAATTGTCCTTCCAGTTCAACCGTTACAACTCAATATCTCCAGGTAGACCCAGCCACTTTGAAATCCTCTTGAATAAAAGAGCTGTGCAAGTGAATATAGCACATGCAGATGACACTGAGAAAGATATTGATTTGCCAGAGTTGGAAGAAGTAGTGAAAGCCATCAACAAGCTGAAGAACAATAAAGCTCCGGGTGAAGACAGAATTCAGAATTGTTCAAGCATGACAGTCATCAACTTCATAGGAGAGCAACTGTCTAAGAGTGAACTCAGATTACTTTTATTAGATGTATTTTTTTGGTGGGGGAAGGGTTCAATCAATACCTTGATCCAAAAAAAAAAACGTTTTTTTCTTCTAACGTTTTTGTTTTGCCAACGTTTTGGCTTACATGGTAAGCCATCTCCAGGGCTGTTGAAATACAATGCCATGAGAATACAATAATAATTTACAATACTATAATATAAAATTGCCATAATGTAATATGATATCAAAAGTTTGAGTAAAGTAAGCTATGTAGGAGAATTCAACATGCAGAAAAAACTATTAAAAAAATTTAAACATTAATTGACCAACACCTACCTATCATGAAGACGAGAGAGACGTCCTATCTGTAAGTTCCAATTTTCATGACTGAGTGGAAAAAATAATTTTTGAGAAGGACACCATGGGTGGTGGAAGGGTGGGGGGGAGGGTAAGAGGCGGAAGGTACAAAGGGAAAGCGGCCTGTTTCAAAAGGGGCAATAAAAGGACAAAGGAATAAAGGAAGGGTATTATTGTGAATAAGTAACTTTTGGAACTGGGAAAAATGTTTGACAGGTTTATTTTGAAGGAGGGCTAATGGTTTTTAAGGATGTTGAAAATGTTTGAATAAGTTGAAGAAATTTGTTCTATGTCCATCTTAACAGAACGTCTTAATTTACAACACAATCCAGTTAGTTAACGATAGAACGGACATAGAAGAAATTTCTTCAACTTATTCAAACATCCTTAAAAATCATTAGCTCTCCTTCGAAATAAACCTGTCAAACATTTTTCCCAGTTCCAAAAGTTACTTTATTATAAATTATTATTGTATTCTCATGACATTCTATTTCAGCCGAAATGTGGGCAGATAATTTAAAAAATTACACTTTTTTTAAAATTGGTATTTTTTTTGGATCTACCTTGACCAAACCCCAACAAAAAAAACATCTAATAATAATATCTATGGTCAAAAAACTCTCCATTTGAACATATAATCAAACTAATTTTCTCTCTCAAAGAAAAAATGGATTCTGGTTGTGAGCCACTCTCACGTTTTAACACAGTTTCAGATGATTTTTTTTAAACAAAAGACTTGCTAATCCTATAATATAATAATAACTGCTGATAATTATAATATTATAATTCTTCTTCCACAATATTATTTATGTATTTACCGTTTCTTCTTCCAGGTTGGACCGTGTTAAGTTGTTGATATTTGCCGAGCTTTCGCACATCATGTGATGGTTTCGTCAGGGCTGAAAAGAGAATGAGTGTTGATCATCTAAACCCTGACGAAGCCATCACATGATGTGCGAAAGCTTGGCAAATATCAACAACTTAACATAGTCCAACCCGGAAGAAGAAACGGTAAATACTTCTGACGACCGTCGAAGCCTACGTGAACAAATATTATTTATTATATATTATGTAACTGATGAAGTTATGAGTAAAGCTAATACATAAAAAGTATACATAAATACAAATTTGAATTTAAAAAAAGTATATTCTTAGTACATATAGCACTAAGTACAGAAAAAGTTAATTATTTTAAAGCAAAGTATGGAAAGAATATTAATTAGAAACAAAAAAATCTTTATTAAGACAAATTAATTTTGTATACAAAATACAGACACTCAAACATGTACATTACACTCTTAAAAAGAAAAATGTTTAAGGAATATAGTAGCTATAAATGTACTCTCTTACCAAGAAAAAATACATACACATTACAGCCATAAAATTATGAAGAATATAACTATAACAAATTAAATCAATATCAAACAATATTAGAGGCTAATTAAAGATAATTTTTAATTTTGAGGTTAATAGGAAGATAATTTTCTTCACTAATGAAGATTGACGATAACCAGCTGAGACAATTTTATTGGCAGTAGCCATATAAAACATATATTGCCTTCGAAAAGCTGAAATTGTGCTCAGTATTGAGGAAGGTACAGACCCTATTCTAAAAATGAATAATAGCAGCTTCTGGAAACAATTACAAGCAGCTTATGGATACAATTAAAAGCAACTTATGACCTGTATTTCAAAATTATGTACCAAGTTTGAAAATAAAGTACAAAAATTATTAAAAGTAATGTAACAAGACCCACTTAAATCCTTAAGTTATCAAATACCTCTAGAATGAGTTACATCATCCTACAAGTCTGATAGAGAAAAAAAAATGTTTAAAAGGTATTATTTGGATTAGATCATACAAAAAAATGTATTATTTTATTAATAT
>KZ807520.1:176938-219038 GCA_000696205.2 Oncopeltus fasciatus | reverse complement strand
AACTATTTAAAAAATAATAATTTTTTAAAATAAAAAATAAAATTTTGAATAATTTTTCTCAAGAATGTAGCACAGTTTGTCTATTTGAAGAAGGAAAAGTACGAGGCTGTATCCATTTATAGATTATGTTAATACTCACTAATCACATTTATTTCAGTAGAAATACAATTTTCCCACCTTCCTCATTATAATTGTCTATGTGATAGATATGTATGTATATATCGCAAGAAATATTCCAATACAATCATTTAATCAAAATACTCATATATATATATTGTACAGTAATTTTATTGTTACAAAAATTTCCTATGAATAGTGCTTGCCAGAAATGAGCAACTAACAGTTTTCCACTCCCTGTGGAAGGGAGAAATATTGATGAAGATTATTAATAAAGATACTTAAGGTTCTGATGGCCTCAGCAATCTAAGGGATAAATAGATTTAACAGACTTCTTATTTCAAAGATTATTTTAACTACATAAAACAGGCAACCATCTTGCTCACACAAAATAGAGTGAAAAATTTATAAATTCAGTTTATAAAACTGAGATAATTCTATAGACAGTTTATATATTCTATACAATGAAGTCAATAATAGACAAAATAATGGTTTTTAAGTCATATACTAATCATCATCAGAGTCAGAAAGAAAATCTATTCTTTGTTTTTTCATTGGTGAACTGAATGAAGGTGTGTCATCATCCCTTTGTCTGATCGTTGTAAATCTCTATAAGAAAATAAAAAAAACCTTGATTAAACAAAGCATTTTTAAGAGAAAGTAATATAAAAGAAAAAAATAAGTATGTAAATAATTGGTCACATGAACAAGAAAAATCCCAGTAATATGTAGCGACTTTGATCATTGGAGTTATTAGGAACAAAGAAGGCAAACATTTTTTACCAATAACAATGTAAATAATAACAGGAGGGAGGGGGAGAGACAGGGTTGGGGGTATTTGTTAAATACCTTATACTTCAATTAAAATATTCTTGTGTAAATTCTTGCTTAGTGATACAAATGTTCAGTGGTTAAGGCCCTGGGCTCCTGAGCAAAAGCTCCCAAGATCAATAAGTTCTTTCTAGTATACCAGGTATGCAAGTTTAAAATGTCGTTTTAATTCCAATAGAATGCGCTCTTAGCCTATTGAAGGATTTGCTTATCTCTAAACGCTATTTTGTTTGTTAGTCATTTGTTTACAAAAGTCAGTTGTTTTTAAGTCGTTTACGTGGACGTATCATACCTTTCTTTGGTGTTAAAAATGTCTAATTTTAAGCCAAATAAAGAGCATTTGCGGNTATATATATATATATATATATATATATATATATATATATATATATATATATATATATATATATATATATATATATATATATATATATATATATATATATATATATATATATATATATATATATATATATATATATATATATATATATATATATATATATATATATATATATATATATATATATATATATATATATATATATATATATATATATATATATATATATATATATATATATATATATATATATATATATATATATATATATATATATATATATATATATATATATATATATATATATATATATATATATATATATATATATATATATATATATATATATATATATATATATATATATATATATATATATATATATATATATATATATATATATATATATATATATATATATATATATATATATATATATATATATATATATATATATATATATATATATATATATATATATATATATATATATATATATATATATATATATATATATATATATATATATATATATATATATATATATATATATATATATATATATATATATATATATATATATATATATATATATATATATATATATATATATATATATATATATATATATATATATATATATATATATATATATATATATATATATATATATATATATATATATATATATATATATATATATATATATATATATATATATATATATATATATATATATATATATATATATATATATATATATATATATATATATATATATATATATATATATATATATATATATATATATATATATATATATATATATATATATATATATATATATATATATATATATATATATATATATATATATATATATATATATATATATATATATATATATATATATATATATATATATATATATATATATATATATATATATATATATATATATATATATATATATATATATATATATATATATATATATATATATATATATATATATATATATATATATATATATATATATATATATATATATATATATATATATATATATATATATATATATATATATATATATATATATATATATATATATATATATATATATATATATATATATATATATATATATATATATATATATATATATATATATATATATATATATATATATATATATATATATATATATATATATATATAAAATTAAATAAAATTGATAACCTGAACAAGATGAGAAGTAACAATTTTTATGCAGTTTAAATAATTGATTTAATCAATTACAGAATAATAGTTATTGATATAATGTTGTCAAAGCTTGCTAATTAAAGGTAAAAAATTAAGGTTATTTAAAGGTAACTAAATGGTAATGTAATTTTGTTATCCATCTCAAAAAATTTCTCACAAGTTTCAAACCCTATCTCCCAGTCACGAAAATGGGATCTTGGTGAGATAACATCCCCTCTCGCCTTCATAATAGGTAGGTGTGGTGAATTATATTTTTCTGTAGTTTGTTTTCTGTATTTTGAATTTTTTAATATATTTTACTACATTCATACTTTTGATATCACATTGCATTTAGTTATGGCAATTCTATGTAATAATAATGGATATTATTTAATTTTTTGTTTTTATTTTTATTCTTATGACATTGTATTTCAACAGCCCAAAAGATGGCTTATAATGTAAGCCGAAATGTTGCAGATAATTTTAAAAATACACATTTTTTAAATTTGTACTTTTTGGATCTACCTTAACCGAACCCCAACAAAAAATATCTAATCTTAAATACCAATTTATTTACTGTCATCAAATTAAGTCAATCAGATCTATTTATGATAAATACCAATCAAAAGTGCCTCAAGTAAAAACTTTTCAAATAAAATTAATAAGTATATGAATATTTCTTACAGAAATGTTCATGGAAGAATTGCTGAGGCTGGTGTTGTTCTTGGCAGCCCTGCCTCTACCTCTCCCACGTCCTGTAGTTGAGGCTCTGGTTGTGTTTCCACGTCCACCTCGTGAACCTCTACCTCTTTTTGGAGGGGAAGCCTGTGGCTGAGGACCAAAGTCTGAATCTGAGCCAGAATTAACTTCGCCAACGCGACCTATGGCAGTAGCAGCCTCTCGCTCACCTCTATCAGCCCTTCCAAGAAGTTCTCGAGCCTAGAAAAGAAAAACCCAAAAAGTTATGATAAAAAATAACTGTAATCACAGAGAAAGTTAATTGTGGTTATCAATTACAGGATATGACATTTTCAATAATAATATTGAAATAATAATACCCTTTTTAGTTTTCATCAAGAGAAAGTAACAATGACTTTATTTTAAATTACCATTGAATGAATTTAATGAATTAATTTGAGAATATACAACTCTAATATTATGAGTGTTAATAAAAAATTGCATTAACTGATATTTTAATAACAAGCAAGAGGATTTTTAAGATTCCTGAAAATAGGCAAGTTAGTCCAAATCATCGAAATGGTTATTTTTTTTAAAGTCTGAAGGTTATTGTTTTACTTAAAATAACAATCTATCGACTGACCAAATTTTAATTTTAATCAAAAATAGATGAACTACTTTAGATGAAATTTGGAATTTAGATTCTATCAGTTCCTACTATAAGCCTAATTTAATATGACCTTTTTAGAAATATTTTCCAGTAATGGATATTGATGAGGTTCTGCAGGAAGTTGAGTCAAATCGATCCACAAATACTTGGGAACTTGCCAGAAGATTATGCTTGACCTCATACTTTTTATTAAGCCAAAGAAAAGTTTAAAGAACTTCAAGGGTTCACACTCCTGCCTCATCAACCATATAGTCCGATACCTCATAACATAAGATTACTGATTGTTTCGATCTATGGCAAATCTTTTTAAGGGAAAAACTTATAGACAGATATGAGAGGTCTATCAGTTTCATAGAGTTACGTCACACTTAAACACCCGGATTAAATTGCAGCAGACAGAAATAGAAGCTTTAGCATTACAAAATTTTATTATTTGCACGTATAATGATTTATCTTATGAGTGATAACCTATTATATCAGTCTACAACCCTTAAGAAGTTCTTTCAAAGTTTTCGGTTACTTGCCTGTAGCAATCATTTAATTTTGTTATATAGAATCACAAGCCATTGTGAATGGTAATGTTTTGTCCAAGCCAATTTAAAAAAATATTAAGTCTGAAATTATTATTGCTATAAAATTTTAATTACTAGTATCGATGATTTGCAATCAAACCTTTATGAATTGTGCATTTTGAAGTTTTAAGTTAATTTTTATTAAAATTTTTTTTTTTAACTTAGCTCTTAAAACATTAAATTTAAGTTTAGTAAAAATATTTTATTTATCATCACACTAATTGCTAAAAGTATTTTGATGAGACTGATGGTTGCAGACAAATCAATAGTTGATCAATATTTTCATCCAAGTTTATTGCACACTAATAAAATCATTTTCTTTTATAATTCAATGTTACCAGCAGAATTTGTTGAAATAAAAAACAATCATGGCTGGAGCCATTAGATACCCAGCTTATAAATTAAAATCTGCTTGAATTCAATAAATGCTGAAATTCAAGTCAGGCCTTTGAAAGGGATCTCCTCTTACTTTGCTAAAATCATTAAAATTTAACATAAAAATTGTCTTTCAATTTCTCTCTTTCTCTTCATACACAAGACCCCCTCCACTCCAACACCTTTCTTCTAATCTCCCCTAAGTTTTATGTAATTTTAACATGTTTCTTGCCCTAAAAAGTTTGAGTATTAATATATATTTCTGTTAATTGTTAATATAACTATTAATGTAACTCTTGAATTAAATAAAAATTATTTTAATAGAAGCTTTGAGATAATACCTCATCTTCAACCAATTGAATGCGATCAGCATAATCATCTCGAAGCTCTAAAATGCGTTCCTTAATGTTGTCTTCATTTACACTTTCTTCTTTCAATTTCGCTTTAATTTTTTTCATTTGAGCACTAAAATTATATAGAAAAATGTTAAAATTATGTTACTAAACAAAAAAACCTCGAGTAGACCTTAGGTTATTCACTCAAGCAATAGGTCTTGGAAGCTAATAACAAGGTTTTTTATTTAAATTAATAAATCTTTATTTATTACATTCTTCTATTAACATCTTGTAATTTGATGATAAAGAGAAACATACTATTAAAAAAAAATTAAAAATAACAATGAAATAATTAAGTGAACATCACTGTGCAGGGGGAAAGGGCCCATCGACCCCACTCCTATAACAAGGTCTGTGATAGCTTTGAAGCCAAAATAAAGGTTGAGATCACATTATCAGCTAGTAAGAGTGACATAGGAGTTGCAAAGATCCCCAAAAATAAAAATACCTTTCTAATTCTAACAGGAGCACTTATATCATCTTTCTGGAAGTAATAGTTTATCCACAAAACTAATTAAGAGATAGGTTAGAGACAGGTTAGAATATAAGTAACGGTAATAGTTATTGAATTATGAGGAGTTTAGTCCTGGTTACTGCAGAGGTCATTTAAAACAATCAGACCTACTTCATTTATTAAAAATTCAAATCATCAAGATTTGCCGGGTCTGCTAATGAATGTGCTTGATTTTCTTCTCCATCTTTCGAGATAATACATAGCAAATACATACACAGCAGATAGGAAAAAAAAAAAATATTACATTAGTTATTACTAACTCCGGCATTGGAGATAAAACCAAACCAAACCTGTAGAGAAATATTAGACCCAGATCAACTGTTGTTAATGAGCGCAAGGTAGGCACACCACAAACAAAAAAAAACAATAGTAATAAATAAATAAAATACTAGAATCAGTAATTCATAATTACTGAATTAACGAAGCTAACCAATCAAGCTACATATAAGTAAAAATTTTAAGGTAAACCTTGCTTTTCATAGGCATTAAACCTCAAATATATCAGGACATGTGTAAAACAAAATCAGAAAACTGAACCATTAATGCAAACCCAGCATCTTGACTGTCCCTGGCAGATAATTGTTATTGATTACTTAAACCAGGGTAGGAGTTAGTACTTTGTGATTAGTAAGTGAAGAAATGGGTTGCCTTTATGATCTCCAAGATCCCGTGGCGGGAGCTATTTATCCTTGATAATATGTTAAAAAATAAAAATATGACTTCCAAACAGCAGATTTTGAAATGCCTAGCACCAGTAATTGTCAAGTTATCCAACAGCGAGTTTGTTTTTTTTTCATAATTTTTTGTGCATATAAAAATGGGGGTCATTTGCTAACCCTACTTTTGGACGCTATAGCTTTGTTTATGCAGACAGCAATCTAAGAACAAGTCACACATTCTGAAACTAGAGGTGATGGACAACCAATTTTTCCTCCTTTTTGTTTTGTTATTTCTGATAGTAACTCATTTAATAACTAATATTAGTTATGGTATTTAATTCCATGTTAATTTTATACTATAAAATAGAATAAAAAAATCCCTTACCTCATACTTTTTATTAAGCCAAAGAAAAGTTTAAAGAACTTCAAGGGTTCACACTCCTGCCTCATCAACCATATAGTCCGATNAAATACCACAACTAATATTAGTATATAAAAAAGAAATATAAGAAAAAAAATTAGTGTCTAACAAATAGCTGATAATGTTTGCTCCTTCGATCATAAGACAACATATTCTTCTTACTAGGGAGTTTAGACTCAGAGTAAAGTGTGGGAAATGGAAGGAATTATCTAGCTAGCCTCGGTGGTGTAATGGTTAGCATACTTGCCCGGAAAGCAGGAGATCTGGGTTCATGTCCCGGCTGAGGTAGTAAGATTTTTTTTATTCTATTCCCTTGCATTTATTGTATAATTCTTTTAATAATAAACAAATTACAATCTCCATATCAGTTAACTGTCAAAACAACTAGGCAATTTCTGATCAGGTATACTTCCAACTGGCTATAATAAGTTCCAAGCCATATAATTTACAATATTTATCTCTTAACATTTAACAACTGTATAATCCTTGATCATATTATCACATATGATCAAAAATTAAGAACAGGTGAGATAGAGAGTGCAGTGCACACACAAAAAGAAAAATCACAAGGAGTATTATTTTTGGGGATATCTCGCCCTTCGTCAGTGAGGAGTGAAGAGAGTCTCACTCCGGTATACAGTGTGTGTGTGACACACACATGCTCTCTCACACACACTGTTGTTCATGACTAAATATGGGATCCTGGTGACACGAAGTCCCCTTTCACCTTCATGATAGCCCTGGGCTTACAATTTACGCCGAAACGTTGGCAGATAATTTAAAATATACATTTTGAAATTGTATTTTTTTAGAATTACCTTTACTGAACCCCAACAAAAAAAATCAAATAATAATCTCTATGGTCAAAAAACTCTCCATTAACAAATATCATTAGGGATAAGGTATATCAACCATGTTTTATATATATNTATATATATATAATCTTTTTCATGGCTTTCAAAGAATGGAGCCACTTTCTTATGTCCCATTTAATTTATCTACAACTTATTGTTTTATTCGAGAGTTAACTCATCCAAATAAGCGTCGTCAAACTTTTTGGGCAGTCTTCTACATTCTGTTTCTGTCAAAAAAAATCATCAGATTTCAACTTTTTAAATCACTCAAAATTTTGTGATTGCCTAAGGCATGCTTCGACAAGCATCCGAAAATTTGGCTGACAAAAAATTGACCTGTTCAATGCCACTAAGCACACAGATTTAGAATGAAACTAAAATAGGTTTGAGAAGTTGAAAATCTTTATCAGATGTATATTTCATGTACCATAATGTATTTGTCAGTTTCCAAAGTTTTTCATTTGTTCGATTTATTGTATGTTCACTATACTCTTTCTCCTACTTGTTCTTATTTACTACAAACTCTCACACACACACACATATGCAGGTATGCATACAAACACAAAATTCATTCATACTTACAAGCTGAAGGTTTAGAACTTACTGGACAATGTCTTCAATAGCAGATTTATCTTCTTTATCGACGTAGTTTTTGACTCCGATAGAAAGAGCTCTCGAAAGAAGTATTGCTAATTTATTTTTAGGATCTTCAGAATTTTCTAATAATTTTTCTGCAATATCTTCGACACTTACTTCATTTGCAATATCTTCTTCAACACCCTATAAAAAATAAATAACTACATTTTGTTACAATAACAATAAAATCTTCTATGGAAACAATAATAGTTTTGAAGAAGTGAACATATAACCTATTTGAAATTTCGAATGAAAGAGCACATTAAAAATTACAAAAGAAAAGAAACCACTTCTTAAATATTCAAGACATCGCTAGTATTATGTTACATTACTAACGAATTCCAATGTGGCTAAAGATGCTTAGGGAAAAAGTTAAAGACCGAGGCAGAGGAGAGTATGCATGTCCACTCAGATCATATGAAAATTTTCTTTATTATCTGATAATGGACAAAAGTGCCTTTTGCATGCAAGTTTTCTTAGGTCTGTCTGTTGTTTGTTTAAAGGTATTTAGCAACCATTCTTGTTCATACAAGAAATGCACAGGAAGCCAGAAAAAAAATCTTACAACCTTAGGCGGAAATCGAACCCGGAGTACCTCCTTTTGACTCAGAGTAAAGTGCAGGAATTTAGAAATTTTATCTAAGCTGCTTCGGTATTGCAGAGGTCAGCTCGCCTACCCGGAAAGTAGGAGAACTGGGTTCAATGCCCGGGCTGAGGTAGTAAGATTTTTTTTCTGGGTCCCTGTGCATTTCTTGCAGTTAATTTAGTGAGGGATTACATACCACAATTAATTTATTATTTAAAAAAACCAATGATTGTATAATATTAGGCTAGTTAGGCCCAGCATTTAAAAAGGCAAAATGATAACATATTTTTGAAAATAGTTTTTATTTAAGCTATTTAGAACGGGGGATTTTATTATATGTGTATCAATGCTCTAGAGGCTATAGTTTTTGAAGAAAAAGAGAAAGATTAAGTTGATTGAAAAACTGAAATCAGTCGAGGGGGGAAAAGGGGTTTAGAGGGAGGGCAAAATTAAAAATTTAAAATCATTATTACTATTATTAGTGTTATGAAAAAAAAATATAAAACACTATAGGTGTAAAATGTGATTTTTCAACATTTATATTCTATAAACAATGTTATGTAAAACAAAAGAAGAAAAAATCATATTAGGGAATATATTTAGTACTTAATTCGAGAATTTGTCGGGCACCTCGCTATTAAAATATATGAACTAAATAAGATATTTTAGTTAGAAGGGCTTCTTTCTGCACATTGTTAAACAGATTTGTGTAATCAAAGATGTGTGTTCTCTTTGTTGCACATCTATTTGTTTCTTTGTGTTATACTGAAATCAAAACATTAGAAGTGGATTTCACATGATATGGAAAGTTCAAATTATTCATTAATACAATGCTAAGGAATTCAATTAATTTAAGCAGTTCCTGCTAAAGTTTCTGTACAGTTTCCTTCTCAAACAGTACATACATTGAGTTTTCAAATAATGTTCTTTTTAAAGATTATTCAGAGTTAAAATTAGGAATCCAGAATGGGAATAATAAAAACTTACCTCTAAATTTGGAATAAAGTCTGGTTTTCTTTTTTTCCTGGTAGATGTGTCCTTAATAAGTTTCACAACTTCTGAATTTTTGGTAGTGCTTGCATTTGCAATGTAATCAGAAAACCCTTGTGAAAATCTTATTGTATTAAATTGTTCATAGTCTTCAGTAAATTCAAGACGAAGTCTGATCAATGGCATAGTTGGCTGATCAGGGTGTCCTGAAATCAAGAAAATATTGAAGAAAAATTTATTTTTCAATAATGAAAAAAACATTTTTGAGGGATATATGTTATTATTACATGGAATACAAAAATCACTAATGAGGGAAACAGGTTTTTCCATGAAAGAAATATATATATTTTTTAAATATTAGATTTATTAAAACTTTCTAATCTTACCAGAATCAAAGAATAAAAAGTAGTAAAACTGCTATAAATATTTGTTTTAAACGAATGATAGTGAGGTGAACAATAGCAGTTCCCCAAGAGTTACATTTTACAACCTCCCATTTTGCCCTTTAAAATAAGAACTAAATATTTCTAATCAAGAAGTTCTATAGCAAAGATGAAAAGCTAAATAACTTTGGGCTATGTAATTTCTACTTAAGGGTAGATCTAATATAAGTTTCCCATTAAAAATATCAAATGATTAATTAGATGGATTCAAAATTGGATAACTTTTACAAAACCAAATTCATATCCCATTTTTTAGTCATGTTTTGGGCTGTTGACTCAACCTTTGAAAGAAAAAAAAACTTTTCTGGTTGTGCATGTTTCTGATGAGGGAAGCTTTATTTATTTAATTTCCTCAAAGTGATTTACACTACATTTATTAAACTTTTACATTCGTATAAACCAACTTTGCCAATTCCATCTGGGAGTGAAGCAAATTCACTGACCCAAGCACTCAGGTCTTCATAAATAGAGAAACGTTTTTCTTTTAGCTTCATTTTCACAGTAGGAACATTGCAAAGCTACAGGGAACAGGTGAGGACAGTAAGAAGGGTGCTCGAAAAGTTTCAAAACAATCCGGGAGTTAAATACTCGGCGTAGGCTTTGGCACTGTAAGATGGAGCATTGATATAGTGGAAGTGCCAGGTATCCATTTTTGTCCTGGATTTTCTTGTTCCCTGTGACGATGTAAAGGCATAGCTCAATGTAACACACAGTTGTGACTGTTTTGTATGAATAAAATACATGCTCTACAATTCTGCACGATCTGAAGAATTAAATGATCATTTTTTATAGATAAATCACTAAAGAAGAGAAGTGGGTGCGAAATATTTTAGAAAGGACGGCAGTAATAATGAAAAGAAAGTGAGGTAAATGCAGTGCCTTTGGAGGGATTCGCCACTACTTAAGAGTGACCTGAAAACTTCTAATTAGATTAGTAGTCCCTAGGGTTTGAGCGAGACAACATATACTGATATGTTAATTTGTGTTTGAGTAAATTTAAAATGTTTCTGTATGTAGAAGAAATATAGTCTTTGTCTGTTTTAATAATAATGTTTTTTTAATGGGGTTTTTTCTAAGTGTATGTGTATGGATTCTGATTAAAGAAGTTTGTCGAGGTTGGGTTCAGTCGCAAGAAGTATGAATTTTCGGAAGTCAAATGTGTGTCTGTCAGTAATGGAATGTTTTGAGAGAGCAGTGGTAATTTTGTAGTTTTTAATGTCATGTTTATGGTTGTAAAATCTTTTTTTAATAGGGCTTTAAGTCTGTCCAATGTATGTAGCAGTACAATTGGGGGTGATGCAGGGGATTTTATATATTACATTAGACCTGACAGTGGGAGTGATGGGGTCTTTAAAGTTGGAATATAAGCTTTGGAATTAATATTTGTTGGAGAAATCTACATGTAGTTTTGGAAAAGTATTGGTTAGAAGTTTGATGATTTTTTACGATTTGGTAGGAATGTAAGGGGACCGGAAAAGAGGGGGAGGGGGCATGATGGAATGAGCCAGGGGAATCGTAAAATATGTTGATGAGTCGGTGAATTGTATGTCTTGGAAAGCCGTTGTTTGTTAGAATTTCAGTTATCATTTTTAGTTTTTATCATGAGATCTTGTATGTGAGAGGTTTAGTGTTCTATGAATAAGGTTCTTGACTAGGTATATTTTTTGGTGATATGAGTGTAAGGAATTAAAATGGAGTAAGCGTCCTGAATAAGTGGGTTTAGAATACTAATTCGTGGACATTGAGCCGTTATGGTTTCTAAATAGGAGTAGGTCTAGGAAGAGAAGATACTTATTGGTTTCCACTTCTATAGTGAATTTTAAGCGGAGGTGGTAAGAGTAGAAGGCTTTGCGGATTTTAGAAATTTTTTCAAGATTATGGATCCGGAAAAGGTTATCTACATATTTTCTTATTGAAAAGATATCATTGGGGAAGGATGGAAGAACTGAGTCGAGTAAGTCATTTAGTATAATGTTTGCTACCTCAGGTGCCAGGCTATAGCCCATGGATAGTCCCGATATTTGCTTGTAAAATTTGTCTTGGAAAAGGAGGTAACTAGAGTTACAGCAGAGTGAAAGTGTTTGTAAGTATGAAGTTAGAGATAATGTGGTGTGTGGTTCTATTAAGTTCCGGTGCTTTTCTACAATAGTGAGTGCTTTGTCGATGGGTATGTTGGTAAATAAGCTTTCGGCATCTAGAGAGGTAATTTATGTTAGGGAATGTTGGGTTTAGATATTTAGGGGAGGCCGTAACATTGAGGAGCTTGGGAATTATGGGATATGAGGTTTTTGTAGTTAATTTCTTCATTGTAACTGTTTTGTTGTTTTTATCTGCACGGGTGACTAAGATTTATGTGATTTCAGAAAGAATTGGGAGGTTAATTTTAGTTATGGCACTTCTATGAAATAATAATGTAAATCATTTTATTTGTTTTTATTTTTTTTATGACATTGTGTTTCAACAACCCTGAAGATGGTTTGCAATGTAGGCCGAAGTGTTGGAAGATAATTAAAAAATACAGATTTTTTAAACAATTACTGAGAGGGAATAGAATAAAAAATCTAACTGTCCCAGCCAGGAATCGAACCTGGATCTCCTGCTATCCGGGCCGGTGCACTTGCCACTTGTGCTACCAGGACGCGCCAGGTATCTCATTTAATTCCGAGACACATTGGCGAGAGGCTAACCTACGAGAAAGACAAGAACTTCGTCTTAAACTCTAAGGAGCTGACATTGCAAATTTACGTGGGATAAAAAACCACAACCAAATAAAATATTTATACAGATTTTTTAAATTGTATTTTTTGTATCAACCTTAACCAAACCCCAACAAATAAAACATCTACTAATAATCTCCACAGTCATAAACTCTCCATATTAATTGTTTATGTCCAGTTTTGAAGTACCTTACTCCCTACTTTTATTCGCTTCAAAACTAAACAATTTTTCTTCCGGCTAAGGATTTTTTATATTTTAATTTTTGTTCATTAGTGTGAGTGGTATATCCAGACACCCCCCACATACTTCATACAAAAAATATTACCTGAAATGTAAAGGCTCTGTATAAAAGAGAATTAAAAAAAAAAATTATGTTCAATATACTACTTCATTTTTAGCTAAGTAAAAATAATTTTAAATTGTAGTAGGTGGAATAAAATATCATTCAGTACACACAAAATGTTTTAGAAATGTGATAGAGGATGACCGGGATAACTAAAGATGGTAGAACTTTGAGAGCAAGAATATGATTTTTTAACTACAAAATCCTGCTATAAATAGTATGATATACTAATCAATTTATAGAGTTGGCAAAAACAAGTAAATTTACTGTAGAAATTTCTGGAATCTTGCTATCATTAAATAAGTAAAGACATTTGTTTCACACTTTTTATAACCCATTTACAAGTACATTGCTTAAATTTAACTTTGACTTAATTATTATAAATTCATCTTCTACGTAAATAAATTACAAAAAGTATTAAAAAAAATAAGAAAAAGACCACCTCACCTGTTAATTGCTCCTTTGCTTTAGGAAGCATCTTCTTTTTTATATATTTTTCAACATATTCTTGGACCTATGAACAGAAGTTTAATAAATTATTATTAAAATTCAAAGCATAAAATAAGAGAACTATTACAAAACAAATATCAATTACAGCTTCTGTTCGTTTTTGAGCAGGTAATTTCAAATTCCAATCAGAAAGTTTGACTGTTTCAAAAACAAAGGGTCGTACAGTTCTTAATTTAATTTTTTCTAATTCACATCTTGTACCTTTTACTTTGAGTATTGCAACATGTTTAGGTACTGCTTCTCCTTCGCAAAGTGAAGTCACGACTGAGCTTCCTGAAAAATATATATTCATTCTTTATTCATTATATATAAATATATATATANTATATATATATATATATATATATATATATATATATATATATATATATATATATATATATATATATATATATATATATATATATATAAAGGCTGCCATAAATTTTAAAAATAAATAAATAAGAATGATCAATTTTATTTTAGCAAAACATACTGTTTGATTTGTTCGAAATAAAAAATTTGTTTTGACTCATGTTACTATGATATTTATATAACTAATTTAAAAAATATATTTATACCATCATTAATCATGTTAAATTTATTTTGTAATCTTTGAATTTTATAAAATAATTACATACTTATTTTCTTATACATGTGTTTTGAAACTATATTATTCTCAATTAAAACAAAGATATGAATTACATGTGTATATAAAATATAAAAAATTATGCATATATATTATTTTATATTATCAATACACACATATGGATAAAGAAAGAGAAAGATTGGAGAGACGAAATATCTTTGCAATATGTTTGTTTACATTGTAACACACAACTGCATAAGAAGTTTACACACAGATCGATTCTGAACACAGAAAGATATGATCCATCTATATTATAAAAACAATTTTTCTACTATATTTTACAGTTTCAAGTACAACTCAGAGGAAGGAATAAGTAAAAATTTGTTTTAGGGAAATTATTCAAAAATTAATTATTTTAATAATCAATAAGAATAATAAATATTGAATGAATTTTTTTGTTTTCTACCAAAAATGTATATTTCTAAATTTAATGATAATTCCCCAGTTTCAAACCTTTTATTCAAGTTTTAACTCTCTAATCTAATGCAGTCAGGTTCTTCTGTCTGCCATGATCTTTTCAATGATCATTTATTTTCTCCTTTTTTGTTCCCTCTTTTTTCTATTTTAATATTTTTTTTATCATTCACCACATTTTTATTCATTAACTTTTTTAGTTCCCTCTTTCTCACTGTCTCGTAAAAAGTTGCTTGTGACTTTGTGTTTCTTTTTTTATTCAATATTAATTTTCCACATCAATTATAATCTGATAGCGTATTTTGTTGAACCAAGTTTAAGACTGACATTGATAAATATTTACATCAGTGTCAATGTAAAATTTCAAAGTGGGCGCGAAATCTTGCTGTCAAAATAAGAGAACGGCACTCGTTAATATTGATTTGCTTGGTTAGTAGTGACAATTCAGTGAAAGCTTCATGCACAGGTACACACATTACTTTATCCATGTATTTTGCCTCATTCAAAAAAATTAGTTTGTCATTGTCACAGGATTAATAATCTCATTCTTCTGATTCAAGTACCTTGAAGACAGAAAGTTATTCCATGCCCACCTTATTAGCTATCCAACACTCATTTTGCAGTCTGATTGGAGAAATCGAAGATGCACTCAAGCTTTTGTTAAACTGTTTTATCATTTGCTTTTGGTTCTTCATGACAGAGCTTAATTCCAATTGAGAGGTTAGGCTATACCTATCTTTCTCAAAGCAAAATTCTTTTAGTTCCCTCCTCTAAAGGTCATACATATCCTGTAATTCTCCTCAATATCTCTATGTCCTTTCTACTTTCAAATTTGGAATATAAAGATTATTTTCCCAATTCTGCAGATTCCAAGCTTTACCCTTCTCCTTAAAAAACCCACATCATTTCAGTATCCTTTTCTTATGAAATCATCTTTTCATTTAATATAACTGAATTTCTGTGGAATAGATCACTAAAATCGCTTATATTAAAATAAAGTTCTAGATTCATCTCCCTCAGAATTACAAAACATTACCCAAACATGAGGAAATAAAATATTGCATGACAAATTTAGTATAAGATACTAAGCACCTCACCATTAAAGAAAAAGTTTCATTTTTACTAAAAGAAAGTATGAAGTATTTTTACTTGACACTAAGTATATCTACTTACAAAAAGTGCAACTCACCCACAGAAACCACCATTCCTTTAATTTTCATTAATTATCCTTTTCAAAAATGGTTGCATGATTATAAAAATTATTAAGGTTTAGAATCAACTTTGGATTAAGACTAATTTTAACACTAACAACTATTAGCTGCACCAAAGAGCTTATTGGAATACACTATCATTGCAGTCCTGCCTTTACAGAAGCCAGATTCAGCCTCTGGAAGGGACCATGCCCAAAGCCTGTTATTTAAATCATGTCAATAAGTAATTGCATAATAGTATTGATCACTCCAATTGATTTGTAATTTTCATAGATATTTTTTTTAAATGATTTATCAATAAGTGACCATTTTTTTAAAGAATATTTTCTGTGTCAAATATTTTGTTAAAGAGATTAAGTAAATGAAAACTATAGCACTCTAAAGTCGAGAACCTAATTCTTTTTACAATGAGCTAAAGAAATATATAACTTTTCAATATAAAATGTTAACCAAAAAGATGGTAACCACCTATAAAATTGATATAGGGACTATGGGTAGTTGTTGTTTACTTAAATAATTTTCCTACTCATTCATGCTAAAAGATAGATATGAGTTTGTCATGCGATTAACGTCTAGGTTATTACTCCTTTCATACTTAAAGGTTTACCAAAACTGTTACTAAGTTTACAGCGTTTCATAACTGTTTTGGATTTTTAATATTAGCTAAAATATTAATATACCATACAAATATTGCCACCATTAATTCATTATTTGCACTTCGAGAGATTTCAATTTTTTTTAACTTCTAAACATAGCAACCTTAAATTTTCAATATTTTGACATTTAATAATGATTTCAGTCACACTTTTACCAATTACTTAGCATTGATTGAATCAAGGCTTATTAATTAATTGTCTAGTTAATTTGATTAGAATCTGATTTCATGATTAGGGTTTTTTGTTTTATAAAGAGTTTAATTACTATTGTGGTTTCTTTTACAGCTTCTAACATATTCTTGTACATTTTGATGGAAATTGAATGAGTGAGTGGCTGTGTAAGATTAAATATAAAATTATTACTTACCAGGTTGAACTACTACAAAACCCTTAGAAACATTTTCTTCGGGGTCGATTCGGCACTCATGCTCATGTCCCCAAAATACAAAATCAAAAAAATCTGGAATGACATCTTCAGGGACAAAATTTTTGGGACCTCTTTCAACCCTATTTTGATGCAAAACCAATATATTGAAGCGGTTGGCATGGTTACTAGTTCCTTCAAAATGAACCTAAAATGAATAATTTCATTTAAAAATAAACCATTCACAAACATTTAATTATTCACATTAAACTGAAAGAATAGAATTACATGGTACCCACCCTTGGAAGCCTATTTTTTATTTATTTTTAGAAAGAAAAAGTTTCAATTTGAATCCTACAAACAAAATTTCCACATTATCAAAAATAAGTAATTTTAATTTTCACTGTAAATGATTTTCTAAACAAATCCACGCCTTCCATTTTACAATTCCCAGAGAAAATGGGGGTTAAATAGGTAATTATTTCTAAAAAATTAAAAATTTGTAACAACCTAGTATCATTAACCTGTAACTGTCAGTCAAAATGGAGATAAACACTTACTAGATAGATAAACACTTATAACATACAGTAATGTCTCAAAATGATATTGTTTTCAATATTCTGTAACATTATTCTTACTTCATATGATTAGATTTATAAAACCATGTCTTGACAAAAGATAATTTAAAAAATTTGCTTTTTAAAGATATAATGATGAATGAACCGTATTTGACAAATATAAAAATCATGGATAAACCTACAAAGTATTGGCTTAAGTTATTTTATTTCCTAAGCAGACAGTAAATAATAAGAAAAAGGTCTAAGAAATTAAAAATGCTTGTAATCTTAATTGTTTAAGATTTTTGTATTTTCTTGTATAATTCATGAAATTGACATATCTAGCACACTTATTAATACTCTGCTTGCTAACACATTTTCAAAATGAGGAAAAAAATGGTTTTTGAATCTGAGACTTAATGCAGTAATTTCTAATTAAAAATGAATTAAAAATATTTAAACAATTATTTATTATGGAATACTGATTATTTGATTAAATAAGAATGAGTAAACTAAAATTACAGTGGTTACAGAAATAACTATGAGTCAATATTTTAATTGCATCAAATTAACATGTTTAAGGACAGATATTTTTTTTTTAAATGACAATGATTTACAATTAACATGCATGCTAATACACACAATATACTAATGATATTTTACTGCTTCCAAATGTACAGTACTAAACATATGTACCTCATACTAATCATTCTACAAACTAAACCAGGGGTGCAGCATCATTGTGCCTGCACACACACACAGGCAATCACAATTAATAAATAATAGATAAACATATTCATACATTACATGCAGAAACAATATATTATATAAGTAATCTAGAATTAGACAGTACTAACCATTTGTACCTCATATTAATCATTAAACAAACAACACAACATAAGAGTAGGTTTCAGGCTCAGATACATTAAGGCTACACACAAACATACAAGCACATATTCATACGAGTGAATCTTAACAAACATGTTTAGTACTTTTTTTTTTCTATAGTCCACCAATATATTGTGTATACGAAAACACAAGCCCTTGCACACACAGATAAACACAAATGTATTACATAGACAAAAAGAGTATGTGTTTACTGAATAAGGATTATAAGAGATAAGAGACTTTAAAGCCACCTAATTGAGATGTGACCTCACCTATTAAGATGAAATTATTAAATTAAAGCCACATATTGAGATTAATTATTCCTCTAACTCATACACACATACGTATATATGAGTTTCTGTATTTTATGACTCAAATGATTTTACCTATGAGTATTTTACCTTACAAAGTGCTATCCTAATTGTCGTATATATCATCTGCCTTTCATAAACACTTGTCCACATATTAACCTATTTTGGAGAAGTTACCTTCTTCCTCTTTATTTTACTCTTGTGTTTTATTAGCAATTTACTCCCAGGTCAGGTTTCGAATTGCCTCTTTCATGTATATTGTATGCATTTTTATTCTTGCCTATTATATCTATAAATATTAATTTATTGGTCGTTCTATTTAATTACTTAAGATATTTGCATAATATTTATCCTAAAATTCCTCATAGTGTAAAATTCCAATATTATATTCTAGTGTTTTAATTATATCAGCATAAAAATGTTCTATTCCATTTATATCTGTTTTGAAATTAACTGTGTTATTATGTTATTCTGGCTACATATACATCAAATACAACCACAATTTCAATTTTTATAAACAAAAAATATATATTACCAAAAAATGTAATAACACAATATAATAATACACAAACACAAACACACATACATACATACATATATATTTGATTTAATCATATTTTAGTTTCTCTAATGTGGGATCCGTTATGATGTGAAAAAATATTTCAAACGCAGCGTCATGGTTCTACTGTAAATAACTTGATTTTCTAATGTTTTATAATCGATATTATTTTCATAGTGTATCTTCAACTGTTGCATTATTAATAAAGAAAAAATAAATATGAAAAAGGGAATGGTAATTCCTTCTGGCACTATTATATATGTATATTTTGTTTATAACATAACATTTTTAAAGCCAATTGAATTATTTAATTTTTTTCTGTACGTGATTTACTGTTCGTATTTATTAAAATAAAGAGATCAAATTTATTCAGCTTCTTTTACTTTAAATCCTAGGCGTGTCTGTGTTTTAAATTAATGACTACCATTTTTGTGTTCTTTTGAGTTGGATCGATCGATTTAAAAAAAAAAAAGAATCTAAAATGCCATAGACTTGTTGGTAAAGCTACTGAAANATTGTTTCAATATTCAATATTAATAAATTTCAACTATCAAACTCATTAAAAAGACAAAAAAAATTAAATAAACTTAGTATAATAAAGAAATAACCTTGTTCAAAACAAAACCTTGTTGAAAACTAACTGTTTCATACTGCAAGTTCATAATTTTAAAGTGTATTATGTTTTTGCATTAAATCACAATTATATTTTGAATTTAATTTGTAAATAGGATTTAACAACCAAAAACAAAAATCCAAAAAATAAAAGACTTACATTTTTTGAAGCAAAAAGACGATACAATCGCTCGTCTCTGATATTACTCAGCCCATACAAAGCTATTTTTGATGATCCTTTAGACAGATGGATTGGTTTTAATATAATATTATTGAGATCAGTCCATTTTCCAAAATAATTTATATGACCAGAAGAGGCAAGGATATCTAAGGCAGACATACGACCAAAGCCTACAAGAACAAAATTAGCCCATTGACTTATTTCAAAATCATTGGGCAATTAGCCCTTCATTTATTTTAAATTCATTAAAATAAGAAAAAAATAATGAAGTAATAATGAGCTAAAAAAATTGCTCATGATATATATACTTTATAAGTGTTAGGGAAGCTGACTTATTTAGATTGGTCAAGGGTGATGATAAAATAAATTTTAAAAAAGAAAAAAATTATTTCTGGAAGCATAGTTAAGATATTATTAGCTGAAAATATATAATTAATAAATTTATACTTTTTTTAAATTTTTATTTAGAGCATTACATTGAAAGCCGAGGATCATTCAAGGGCATGGGAGGTTATTACTCCTTTCATACTTAAAGGTTTACCAAAACTGTTACTAAGTTTACAGCGTTTCATAACTGTTTTGGATTTTTAATATTAGCTAAAATANCTTTATAAGTGTTAGGGAAGCTGACTTATTTAGATTGGTCAAGGGTGATGATAAAATAAATTTTAAAAAAGAAAAAAATTATTTCTGGAAGCATAGTTAAGATATTATTAGCTGAAAATATATAATTAATAAATTTATACTTTTTTTAAATTTTTATTAAGAGCATTACATTGAAAGCCGAGGATCATTCAAGGGCATGGGAGAAGAAATAAATATACCTAAGAAAAACAAGAATTTTCTAAATGACGAGCTTACTCTTAATTAACTAAAGTTGAGGCAACAATAAATAAATTTTTCTTTTTTTAATGAGAAAAACCAATTATTAATTTCTCAACGTTTAAATGTTAGCCTTTTTGACAAAACATTGAAGTCGAGATATAATTCTAGATTTTTATCCCTAATATTAATAAACTATTATACATTATTTATTCTTAACAGTTTTATTCTAACTCACAACCAAACTTAGCCCTCTATGCTTAAAGCAGAATTCAGAGACATTGCTTGACCTTGAATATGAGGAATACATTGCCATTTCAGCTTGTGTTGCATTTATTCAAAACAAGTAGTACTTAATTGCATCATCCTCAAATTACATTAATATTTACAAAAGAACTTCTCTTTACTCCCTGTAACCAATTATACTCTTTTATGAAGTTCCAAGGTAATATCCTACTATTGGTAATGTGTGTCTTAATTTTTTTTATTTTGTTAATTTTTTCAGTGTCAGTGGAATGTTGAATTATTGTTGATTTAAGAGATAATAGTGGTTTGATTAAAAAATCAATAGAAGCATTTTTTTTTCTTTTAAAATGTGTATTTTTTAATATTTGACGATGTTTCGGCTTCCATTTTTAAACAATTACGATCTTCAAAGCTATCATGAGAATGTGAAGGAAGATGTCAAAATGGAAAAAATGTGCATAACTAGTTATGGAGGAGTGATAACTCACTAAAGCTCATGAAGGTATTACCTTTCATTTGCTTTTGAAGATGACTTATTAAGGTTGAAAGTGCTCAAGTTTAAATAGAAACATTATGAGAAAAGTCAATTTGACCCATATTTCAAACAATCTTTCCAAACAGCATTAGCATATTTTTAGTTAAACTTCAATAAGTCCTAAATAATAATTTCACTATTCTTATAAAACTATATTTTTGAATCATTCATTTTATATATATATATTTTTTAAGGGTAATGGATTTGATGGTTTCAATATTTGTATTTTTCTTTTAGCAGAATACCTGTAAAGGGAACAAGCTATTCCCTCAGTAAATTACACCACAGTTTTGTTTTTTTTACCTTTCCAGCTCCCCTAATAAATTTAACTTGTATTTATCATCTGGAATATAATCATTCTCTTCCTATTACAAACGTTCCCACCAACATCTGTTTTCTTTACATCATGGCAGTCTCTCATTATAAAAATCCACACAAATTGTGTACAAAATGTGGTAGGATTTGATATGATTCTCATAAAGTAAGCTCAAGTCTGTCTTCTAAATATTCTGTCTTTCTTATAGCATGGAAAAAAAGCAGTTGTTAAACCCTTAAATAAAATCCCAAATATTTCTTCTTCAAATAACTTTTTCCCCATCTCAATTTTATCAAACTCTGCAAAATCACTTAAGAAAACAAAGAAATCCCAAATATCCTCTAACCATAAAGAATAAAATCCCCTAAATCTCTTCTAATTCAGTTTTTCGCTCTGGTTTCTCTAACCGTTCAGTGCAGTTTATACTACCTCCAACATCAAGAATACAATTGATCAGCATAAGATGACAATCTTCATCCTGCTTAATATTTCAAATGCTTTTGACACTGAAGATCACTTTCTTGCCCTTCCCAAACTCACTTGGTTTATTCTTTCCTTTCCAAATTCTTCTTATTACAGATAAAACACATTCTATTCTTTAGTTCACCTTTTTCGGAGTTCTTCAAGACTCCAGCATTATCTCATTTTTTTTTTTCATGCTATATTAATAATTGCAAATTCAATTCAGCACTGTTTCTATAAATCCTATACCAATGACTCCCAAATTTACCTGCTTCCCATATACTCTATACCCTTGGATCTCTTCTTTATACGCAGATAATATCCACACACTAACCTCCTTACCTCTATCCTCTGTACATTCCTTACTTCTTTCTGTACACATTTATAATTGTCTAACCTGAATCTCCCTCAAAGGAAAAAAAAAAAAAAAAAAAAGTATTTTAAGTATTTAGCTGCTTCTGGAACATTAGGAATTCTCTCCTCAATGAAATTCATAGAGCCACTTCCATTTGTACCTTTAAATCCCTCCTACTCTCATACCTCCTCGAACTAAAATGAAACTTTAATTCAAAAAGTGAAAAAATGAGAATGGGATTCCACAAGCAACCTATAATTTGATTAAAAATTAAATAAAGGCTATACAGGCAGAATATTTAAAATTTCAGAATGCAGCTTAACAAAATAAATTTATATAATACATACATTAATTATTTGGATTGTTAATTATCAATATGAAGCAATTATGAGTGGAAGCTACTTAAAACGCTTAGGTACAATAAGGCATTATAACTACTACCAGAGATAATTGATACTTAAATGGGATGCAATTTAAATTGTATCAATGAAATGATAACTGCAATTCATTCTCCATAATTAGTAGAATTGGAAAGGAAGGTTAAACCAATATTGGGTTTTAATTTTTTCCAAAACTTAATTGGTCCTAATTGTAATTTTAAATGAATGTTACCAGCACCTAGCACTAAAATGACTAAACAAAAATACAATCTATAAATTAGCTTAGATAAAACATTAATGTTTTTAGATAAAACTTTAGAGTGGGATTTTTCATAGCAGGGAAAGTTCAAATACAAGTATTCATTAACTACAAGTAAAGAAATTCACTTAGTTTATGCAGTTCCTTTTCGATCGACTTTTTACATTCGGGCTTTTACCCTAGTCCAGCTCTGGTTACAATGGCATTTGGTTTGCTGCCTAGTATGGAATAGAAAATAGAGATGAGAGTAGCTTAAATTGCATAAAGTCAACAGGGTCCCTTTTACTGAAGAAACCATATGTTATTTACTAGGTATCTCCCATTTCGATCTAAACCATACAGAGTTTGCTCAAGGTAAAGCAAGTCCCACAATGAAATGATCTGGTCACTTGAGAAAATTATAAAGTTTAGCTATTAAAATTCCAATTAAACCTATCCATAGACTTTTTCTTGCTACTTTTTACTGAGAAAAGTCATTTTTCTCTCATGTAATCTAGGATCATTTATCCATTAGCAATTTTGAAGAATAAAAACAGGTTTTGAATACCTCAAACACAAAACATGAAAAAATCTAGACAGCTTTAAACTGACTGATGGAAATATGTTTGAGGAGGCTGCTAGCCAAATATACTACCCCCTTATTTATTTTTTAAACATTTTTCATTAGGTACTTTCTTTCTCTAGCTTAGACATTTTTTTAAATTTTCCAAAATGAAAGAAAAAAGTAAAGCCCGCTGCAACCTGACCCCCAACACTATGGCCTCTTATTATAAACATGTATAGCTTTCATGTCTCTTTTTATTTCCTCTTATATTGGTAACAAAAATAATAATCCCATGATTTTAAAAAATTAATGAGAGGAAAAGTAAATATGAAAACTAAAAAAAATTTATAAAACCAAGTACGGGTAACAGGTAGAGCAAATGTTGTTTTTTTTTCACTCACTAGGTGCAGGTCAAGATGATGTCACGAACTGGATAACAGTTTCTTGATCTTCATTTATACTTGTTATTGTGGGAACTTGGCTCCTAACATTGAAAAGTTGTATAATAACCTTATAACTAATTAGATTCACACTGATAGCTCTGGTTGATTTGTGATTCAAGAGGGCAAATGTATCGCTTTCATATGTTACTTTTTCCAATATATTTAATACTAATGAATTTTACTTTGTAATAGAGAAGGAAAATTTGGGGAGAGACCCTTCCAGACATCCATAAAAATTTGCTTGAGGGTGGGCAAGTAGATCACTAAAGATTAATAATGTAATTTTTTAAATTTATAATAATAATTTCATCCTCTTCAGAGGCCATCTTGAATCTACATGGGCATCAAGAATTCAGCCATAATCCTATTACTTATTATACATTATTATAAAATATATATGCAAGACAAATTACCACTAGGATCATCATGATTTCCGTGAATTGAATAGACTGGTATAGATATATTTAAATTAGGATCTAAATAATTCACTATTTTATGATCACAATGTTTGAAAATTTCCTCTGGGTTACTGTCAAAGGACACACTGATAGGCCTAAAATACAAAAATAACCTTGATGATTTTTAGTTAAAGAGCTAAAATAAATTGTAATGCATTTGGTTATTTAAATTATTACTTGTCTCCCATAGTATATTTTCTTAGAAGAGAAATGCATTTGTGCAAGCACTTAGTTGAAGGGATATTTTCATCAAAAAGATCTCCACCCAAAATTATGAAGTCTACTTCTCTGTCTTTTCCTATTTTCAGTATTTCTTCAAATGTAACAAAACTGTCTTCACCTAAAATGCAAAAATGAAAAATCACTGAAATAAATAATCAAATAACACCAATCAGATTATTTAAAGTAAAACAAATGAAACCACCTCGAACACCATCATTTTCATGAGCTCCAAGGTGAACATCACTGGCAAGCAAAATTTTAAAAACAGAATCAAATTCTTCAGAGTAACAGTTCATTCCCTCCATTTTAAAGTGATTTAGTTATGTGGTTTTTCCCCCAAAATTGAATGTACAACAATACTAAGACAAGTGAAACATGACATTTGAGAAGTACAACCGGCGGGAAAAGTAAAGAAGTAGGAAAATTATAACAGACTATTCCTTAATTGTACGGAGAATACAGTATGCTTTATGACGTATTTGTCTTCAAATTTATTTATTGATATAGGAATAAATATAAATGTATTGTTCTACTTCGAAAATTAAATTTTAACTCTACAAGAACGAGGTCCATGTCTCAATTACTACTCAAGAACTTTTTTATGTATTTTCGTTAACTCGACTTTCTATAATTATTGTAAATTAGTTTTGTCATAAATAATCCAATGTTTGTAATTTATGTAGTATTTTTGCTAAACAAATTATTTTCCATTATTAAATAATACTGTAAATCACTATCAATGATGAAAACTTTAAAATATTTATACATTTCAATTTAAAATATTTATGAATTATTCTTTCCCATTAAAAACTTTACAGTATACCTCCTTTTTTTTAATATTTCAAAGAGTAAAAATTTAAATGAATATTTTTGGACCTATGACGCAAGTGAGCATTTAATATCCATAGATATTCCATAGATAGTTTGTAGTTGTAAATATATATGTGACGAAAATTACATTTTTCCTATATAAATGTAAAATTAGTACTCTGCTTAGAATACTTATTGAATTGTTAATTTTCTCCAAAATTTGCAAATTTTTAGAATACATCCTTATGTGATTCGTAAAATAGCTAAATATCACATAAGAACAGCATTTTATACAACTCTCTTCAATGTCTTGTCTTAGAAATGTCACAATTATTTCGGCATTAAACTCTTAAGTCAATGATTATTATAAATGCTATTGATGATATTATAATGAATATGTTTATGTTTAATAATATGACTCGCAATAACAATGACAAATCTAGAAAACTGACATTGATAAGTATTATAAATTTATCTCTCTCATGAGAAAAAACCTCTTGTCCTAAGAAGACAATCGAGATATTGATGGCTTTAACTGTACGTTCAGGATCATAGTACAATGGAGGGAAGCTTACTGTCCCTCAAAACCTCGCTTCTTACCTTTGTTCTGAGCTAATATCTGGGAATCACGGTAGCCAATGTCGGAATCCAAATAGATAAGCTCTTTGTCTCTTTGGAAACATCTTGCACACTACCCATGCTTTGTTTTCTTGTCAAAGCTATTGGTATCAGCGTTTTCTTAGGAGACAGTTCTTATCTGATCAACAGTATACTTAATTTCTAGGATCCGGTAATTTTCAAATGTTTGGTAGGTGTTTATCTTGTTCTTTTGGTGACTGAGTTATTGGTGTGTTATCCTTATGCATTTAAGGTATTCCTTAGGAGCAGAAACTGAGAATCCTCTCTAAGTCGCACTTCTTCAGGAATTGGGAATCTGTATTCGGTTTTTCCTTGGATGTAGGTTTGTACTTCCTGAAATATTTGATCTGAAATATATATTATATNGTGTGTGTGTGTGTGTGTGTGTGTGTGTGTGTGTGTGTGTGTGTGTGTGTGTGTGTGTGTGTGTGTGTGTGTGTGTGTGTGTGTGTGTGTGTGTGTGTGTGTGTGTGTGTGTGTGTGTGTGTGTGTGTGTGTGTGTGTGTGTGTGTGTGTGTGTGTGTGTGTGTGTGTGTGTGTGTGTGTGTGTGTGTGTGTGTGTGTGTGTGTGTGTGTGTGTGTGTGTGTGTGTGTGTGTGTGTGTGTGTGTGTGTGTGTGTGTGTGTGTGTGTGTGTGTGTGTGTGTGTGTGTGTGTGTGTGTGTGTGTGTGTGTGTGTGTGTGTGTGTGTGTGTGTGTGTGTGTGTGTGTGTGTGTGTGTGTGTGTGTGTGTGTGTGTGTGTGTGTGTGTGTGTGTGTGTGTGTGTGTGTGTGTGTGTGTGTGTGTGTGTGTGTGTGTGTGTGTGTGTGTGTGTGTGTGTGTGTGTGTGTGTGTGTGTGTGTGTGTCACAAGCTTTAAATGAAGCTTTAAATGACCCTCAAGACGAAGCCTACCTCTCAGACGAGAGTCTAGAAATGGACTGAGGAGGCTTGAACGGGAGGGCAACAAAGAGTCCAGTTATATTAATAAAGGGTAAATCCATCACCGAGCGAAGTGTAACAGTTTTTCATCCCTTATGTTTTTTATATTTTAATGTATAGCTTCGCCCCAGTACATTAAAATAATTAAAAATCTTTCTTTAAACTGCCTAAATGCATAATATTTAAGTTTTCCTTTGACATACTCAGGAGGAGTCACTCCGATTCTGTATAATGTTTTATTAGCTATTGCAAGAAAAAATATTAATTTAATTTAAAATAATTGTAATATTTATTTCACAACAGTGTATTATGTAAATTTATAGTGTTTGACTTTATTCAAGTCTGCATCTAATCATTTTTCAGGGCGAAAGACTGTATGTAACGTCGTTTACATTATTAGTGAAGTTGAAGAATGTATGGGACATTTGAACGAGTAAAGCATTTATTGGGAGGCAAAATACGACATTTCGCCTTACATTTAAAATGTTGACGTCTCGCTCCCTGAAGGCTATGAGCTCCTATTGTTGGGTTGATTTGTAAATTTCTTAAAATTTTTACCCTGAAACCTTCTAATACAATTTTTACATCATATTATTAAATTTGATCAAAGAGAGTTTCTAACTAAGTCGACTTAGTCACTTAGTCGACTTTCATATCTTCATCTTTATCGTGTATTCATTAATAATCCAGGTAAGGAACCAATGACCTTTGACATGTTATATTTGTGTTATTACCATATCTTTTATATAAAATACAATTAATACTGAAATGATGGTCCACTGTTATCTACCGTCATTAGCCATCAGCTAGCCAAATGCTAGAACCCACTTGAAGAAAATTGACAACTTTGGATCGAAACAAGTAGTAATCCAAAACTGCGAAATTTGGACTATATGGTTTGCAATGCAGGAGTTCGAACCCATGAAGTTTTTAAAACCTTTCTTTGGGTTGGCAGGAAGTGTGAGGACGAGCATTATCTTGTTAGAATAAAATTCCTTTTCAGTTAATAAAAACGATATAACACTCATACAACTTCGTGAACCATCTTTCCACTTGCTTAAAATGGAGTTCGAAATTCAAAGAGCCTCCATTAAAATCAAAGTCGTGATGAATCGCAACTTCAAAATTCCAAAAAATGCAAAGCATGGCTTTTTCTTTCTTAAAATTGCTTCTTGCAGCAACCGGAAAATCAGTTTGATCGCGATCTAGCCACTGCTTAAGGAGATTCGAATTTCACCAGTAAACCCACTTTTCATTACAGGTGACAATCTTCCGGTAAAATCTCATATCAGAAAGCTTTTTTAATGAATCTTCATAAATTCCTAACATCCTAGCTGATTGCTGAGGAGTAAGTTCGTTGGGGGACCAGTCTACTGCACTTTTTCACCTTCCACATGGAGAGTAGATGGTAGGACTAACAGTATCTTTCGACACGTCACACTCCCTGGCAAGTTCGCTAGTACTGGTGGACAGATTTGACTCAACAGCTTCCTGCAGAACCTCATCAATATCCAACAATGGTCGCTTGGAGAGGCCCTTCTTCCTTTCCAACGTAGTATCTCGACAGCTAAATTTTTAAACTTACGTCAAGCAGTGCGCTGGTCAAGGACTCCTTCCCATTTGATTTAATAGATTTAAGAGTTGCTTCAGAGGCTGGGAAATTTTTCCCCAGTAATGCATTAAAATTACGAGAATTTCATAAGTCACTGACAAGTTTCTTCCTTGAAAATTAAAAACTAAACTGAATGTTAAAAAAAAAAAAAAAAAAGGAATCTAATAAGATTTAAAAAGCTTAGGAAATGCTCTAATGGGATTATTAAGTATTGGTTAGTATTAAACAGCATCAATACGCTGGTAGTTCGTGTTTGATAAGTGGCATACATTAAAAATAAAAGTAATGATTATTATGAAGCCCACACTAGTTATAAATTAATTAATTTTCCAAGGATTGTGAAAATAAATTTACTTTTAATAAAGTAATCCATATATATTAACTACACATATATTTTTGTTAAGTTATAGATTCATTTTGAAGTATTTTACAATTATGTTCATTAAAATATGAGAACTTTGTAACATCTGAATAACCATTACAATATGGTGACACATCGAATTATCTAAATTACAAAACTGTCTTAAATGTACTGTCACGAAAACACGACACAACACATCCATCCTCGAAAATGGCCGACGCTACCAAAAATAACGAAACTCCCAAAAATATCGAAAATATGGAAAGACTATTTCTTCTTGAACTTCTCGTGGACAGTGTTGAAATTGACTATCCTAAACTTGGGTTGGACCAAAATACTTTGCAAGTTTTGAAGCAGGCTTGTGTTCGCTTTCAGTTCCTAAACTACCCAGTATTAGACATTTGTGAGGAGGATTTCTGTAACATTCCAGATAATTACCAAAAAGAAAAAATAGAATTTAAAAGTGGAAAGTCATGCTTATTTTCTTTGCGAGGAATTCCCGCCGATGTTAGAAGTTTAGATGTGTGCGTTACTCTTGTCCGGCAGAAAGAAGGAGGATCATGTCTGGAATTGGGTAAAACCAGAATAAGCTTGGGTTCGAGCTTTACAAACATATTGATGTCCTTAGAAGGAGCGAGTAATGCCGGATCAGTCTCAAGAACGTGCAAGGACACCCACCCTTTGTTTGACAGCAAAGGACAGACTGTCGGGAAAATAACCGTATTCATTCGGCTTACTTGCTTCGGAAAAATGATTATCACTCAGTTCCAAATCAGTGGCGACGAAAACAAGTCATTCTTGTTTAAAGGGGCACCCGAACCGAAAATGGAAGACTACGATACAGTCAGTGACCCGTACATACGCGAGAATGTGACACCCGGAGGGGATGCTTCCAGGAAGCTCATCAGTAGTAAAGATTGCCTTTCAAGCCCCATCGTTCCTCAAAGGTCAGATCAGCCTCTACAAGGTTCGCAGTCCCTCGGTATGCCACCAGGAACACCGGGAGGAAATATTCAAAGTGCCTCAGAATTTCAAGGGAACTCTGCATTCGGTATGCAACCCATGTCCCCTGATATAGGCTATCAAGATATGCAGAATTTTTCGGGGGCGCCGCCAGGTTTTCAGGGCGCGATCGGAGCTGGCTTCCCTGGAGGCATGCCAGGATATCTCGGTGGCATGGGGGGATTCCCGCAGGGAGGTATGCCACAGTATTCAGGCGACATGTTTCCAACTCCAGGAGGTATGGCGCAAGGGGGTATGCCGCAAGGGGGTATGCCGCAAGGAGGTATGGCGCAAGGGGGTATGCCTAACAATACCTACCCGGGTTCATTGCCAGTCATGCCGATGAAAGGTGCCGAACAGGAAACAGCGGCAGATAATAACTTTAAAGAAATTGGTGTCGAAATAAATGGCCATTCACTGACAATAAAAGTCCCCAAGAGAAAAAAGAAGACAAAAGTTGAGGAACCTCAAGTTCCGTTTTGTGGTAAAGTTGCTGCTAGTGAGTCCTCCAGCGAACCCGAATCAGAGACAACCAATACTCCATCTGTAGTACCTACTATGCCTGATTTAAATTTCTGTAGTTGTGATGTTCCATTGCCTCCTGGATTTGGCGTTCCTCCTGTACCGCCACAACCTAAGAAAAAGAAAAAGAAAAAACCAAAGTGCCCTCTGGAACTGCAAGGAAATTATTGTTTAAAGCCTGGCTGTCCAATGGGATACCCAATGTTGCCCTTTCCAGAAAAAAAATCGGATCAGCCGCAATTTCAAACTCCTCCTGGAGCAATCGGACTTAAGGGGGATCAGGTAATCTTTCAAATGCCTTCCAATAAGCAAAGTGGTTTCGAAACAAATGCGAATGCTCAATACACTTTTGGAGGAAATCCGGAGTCAAACTTGCAAAAGGTTCAAATGATGACGGATGATCAAGCAGCTTTGCCTTCTGGTGTGAATCCCCTTAGTGACGTCTTCTTATTAAAGGTGGGTAAGAAAAATTTGGAGACTGGCAAAAGATCCATGATGAATGTAGAGGTTAAATCTCCTAGAAAAGAAGAGAAGAAAATGGTCGATGCTCAAACTCAATACGTCATGGATTCTCCTGCCCCTGAAAAAGGCGAGAAGGTCGCGAAAGGCAAAAAAGGTAAAAAAGGAAAGAAGAAATAATATATATTTTGAAATTATAGTCTCTGAATTCGTACTGACACAATTTACTTCTTGAATGAATGATAGTATATATTATTGTAATCAATTTTTATATTAATCGTATCAATTTAAAATTTTTTAAATCGTAATTTGTTTAGTGAATTTTAATAGTCATTTAAATTATTGCAATGTTTACCTTTATTAGTAACTATAAGTCAGACAACTATTTACAAAACACTTCGATCTACAGTTAAAATTATCATACCTTCTATTATTCGTGTTCATTGGTTTCTGCACACCATCTTCTTGGCCGAATACATGTGTTCACTGTCACTGTCTGTATTCAACTGCGTTTGTATTCTGTGGGTTGGTCGGATGCGTCAGGTATGAATACAGTTGTATACAGACAGTGACAGTGAACACATGTATTCGGCCAAGAAGATGGACAATGTCCGAAAGCGCTCGCCAACAGAAGATGGTTTGCAGAAACCAATGAAGACGGATAATAGAAGGTATGATAGTTCTATATTCATTGGTAGTGAAAATAACCTTTTAGATTATTTACAGTTAAAATCCTTATTAATTTTTTAAAGAACAATACAAAACTGATCTATAAATTCCTTTATAGGGGGAAATAGAATGTGTACTTTTTTGTTTCGTTTCTTAATCAATTTTGGTAAATCTGTTGTGTTGTAAATAAAATCTAGCGCACCTATTATAAATGATGTTAAAATATGATTTAGGTAAAGTGGTGTTTTAGCGCCGTCAACCCCAGTTTTATAATTATCAAATGCTAAAATTCTATAGAATTTTCTCAGAAATTATCTTGTCCAAGAACGTACTAAAATGTTTCTATTTCCCCAGAGCTGTATGATAATCGATTATTGCAAGAGACAAGTATACAATGGCTCCATGCAGTTGCATCTCCAAATGCAGCCAAACACACTGCCTTTTGTAGGCTCGTCGAACATTCCCTTGATGCATTTATATCTTAAACCTTTTAGACATCCTCAGATTTCCTTTCATCCAATCCGAGACGCTTTTTTATAAAAAGGCACTCCTTAACCTGGACACATTCCATAGAGGATCAGAAATCTGCCAATTGGACATCACTCATTAGCTTGAAACACATTTCAGCTTTGGTTTTAGAATCATTTTGTGTGAGCCCTCCCAAAGACCAAAGCGTTTTTCCTTTTTCTTTTAACTTTGCCGTTAATTTGTACTAAAAGGGTCTAAAATGACGTAGAAAAAGAAAAGAAGAAACCTTTATTCATTAGAGAATCGGACTCCCCCCCCCCCCCCCCCCACTCATAACGCACAAAACAATGTTTATACTGAAAATCTCCAGCTTCCACGCTTTCCAGGGAAATTCAATCTCGAATCATGCGTCACGCAGCATTACATACATCTCTGGAAAACGAAATGCGGTAGAGGATTGTATATCGATGGCTTCTTCACCGGATAAAGGGAAAAACGTTTTAGAAGAAACCGTATTAGTGACGAAAAAGTAAGTGAAATTTCGAAGGTCCAACAACTAGATACTTTCTATCCAAAAAAATAAAATGTATTATAACGACTGAATGGAAGGATTCCCTGATCCTGTATGAAGTGTAATTTCAATAAATCAGACGAACTTTTGGAATGGGTCCAACTAATTTTCGAGAGGACTTTCTAGATGATATGGCACATTCAAGATTTTGTATGAGTATTTGTGAGCGTATAAATAGAAAGAAAAACTTTTTTTTTTTTCTTAATCAGTTAATGAGGAGGGCAGTTAGTTAGTAGCGATCATACCTTTTATTGCCTTCTTTGGCTTGTAAGATTATACTACTCATTTACTCTAATATACATACATATATATATANATGATTACTACAGATAACTTCTGTTATTATGGTTTTCTGTAAAAATTAGTATATCATTTAGAACACTACTATTTTTTATTAATATACATAACAGTAATAAACAAATGTAAATAAATATAAATTAAAATACATAAATCCTAAGTTTAATAGAAGAAGTTCACAAAATATATATTAATACTATTATGTTACATGTTTAGTAAACATAATTACATAACGCATGATATTGGACAAATAGGTGACAGTTAACTGTTCCAAGACTGGAGTGACCAATGGTTTTGACTCCTCCAGTTAAGAGTTAACAATTTGGTTTGTGTGAAATTCTTCAAGGGCTGTATGGATTAGAGACGCTGTAACCATTACCCCCCACTGGCAGCTCTAACATCTTTCTCTTGTTTCCCCCACCACGAGCTCTACGTTGTTTTTCCAACGAGAAAATAATAACACTGACAGAAATTAAACGTGAAAATTGACCATTGTTCGTTTTTTCCACTAAAAATCGTAGTGTTCCCTAGGCGTTTTCCACGTACGTAAAAACATATGTTACACACACACAAACACATACGAATTTTTTTTCCCCATACAATTAGTAATAACTAATTTAAAATTCATAATAACAACAATTAAAAGATTTTATAATAATATACAAAGATAAATATTTAAAATGGAGAGTTTTTGACCGTAGATATTATTATTAGATTATTTTAGTTGGGGTACGGTCAAGGTAGATCCAGAAAAAAAAAAAAAAAAAAAAAAAATTAAAGTAGTAAAGAATAATAAAAAATATACTGAACATTCGATAATATGCTAAACTACTTAAGTTAGGTACTTTTGGCGAAAATGGGGGATGAAATAATATGAAAGGAAGACAACAAAAATGTTATGAAATAGGTGTATTTCTGGGATAATAAAACCAAACAATAAGACAATATTCAAATAAAATAGACAATGTGGCAAACATAATACAGCCCTTACTCATTGCTTTATCAGAAACTGCCATAGGTTAGGCTTCGAAGATATGAAAGTCCCAGGCAAATACTTAAGTCTAACAAGCAAAGAATTTAGAATAACATTATAATACTTAAAAATAAAAATCAACACATAAAAAAATTATTGATTTAAATATTATTTTTAATGTTTCAATTTAAAATATTTAAATTGATAACATAAAAGCGAAAACTTGAAGTGGCAATCGATAAATTAGAACAATGGATTCAAAATATAACAAACGTAACCTCCTTTATTTGATGGAGATTTAAGAAGTAGTTACGCAGAAGATTTAACCTGGAAGAGCATCGATTAGAGAAAAAAAAGTACAACAATTTCTGAGGAATTGTAATAAAAAAACTTTTACCTATTATACACTTAAATAAGAAATTAATTATACTAAGAGCAGATTTCCTATGTATCAATAAAGATGGATATAAGTAAGAGGAAAAGAGGAATTTAATGTTAAAGAAAGGGCAATGGGCTTAAAAGGGAAGGCCACGCTAAGATTTGCTCTAGACTGACCGGGAATTTGCTCTAACATCAATATTTGTTACATTCATAAATTTCTTTTTTCACAAGCGCTAATGCAAAACAGACTGACAGACAGCCGGACAGTTCATTTTTTATCTCATGATAAAATTCTTCAAGGGCTGTATTTGTCACACCGAATTTACTCTTTTGCTAACATGTGGGAGAGTCATCGCTTAGGTACCTTTCCAGCAACAGCTGGACAAAACGTTATACAAAACGTTTTCGACGAAGCTGGCGTACTATTTATTATAGTAATTCATATAACCATATATATATTTATTTACACTTACTCACACACACACACATATATATATTAAGAATATATGGAAAAAGTGTAGTGAACACACAAAAAGAAAAAATTACAATGAGTTAAATTTTCTTTTTGTGTGCTCACTCCACTTTTTTTTCTCCTGTTCTTATCTTTTATATGTATCGCAGCCGCAAGTATATATATATATAAAAGGAGTTACACAGCAAAATTGAATAATTAGCAGTGGGGGTTTACCTGTGTTGTAAATTCCAATTTTGTGGCCTAGAAGTGGCAATCAGTTTCTTTCATTATTAAAGTTTAGCATATAACTTTTAAACGTAAAAGGTAAAGCTGAGTTCATTATAAATGGAAATAAAAGGAGTGGGGAATTTTCTAAATTCTAAATTGTCGGAGATGGTGGAGTCAGCAATGCAATGCCGCCTGTTCATGACAGACCATCTGTTTCAGCACAGCTGTAGGAGCGACAATGCCAGTGGTATCTCCTAAAGCTGGACAACGAATGGCAGATGGACTCCTACTGAAGACTTCGCATCCTTAGCTGTTGAGGGGCACCAAAGTCCACGGAACAGTCCATGACATCAGCCTCATTTTGACTCTTGAGGTTGGGGAATTTCTGATGGCGGATCGCCCTTAGCCTCTTCTGTAGAGTTTCCTTAGACAGTTCTAATTCTAACTAGCGGATATAAAAGGGATATACTATGATTATCTGTATCAGCTGGTAGCAGTAAGATTTCCAACCAGCAGTTTCCGCAGTTCCAGAAAGTCTCATTTTTACCTACAAAGAGGTTCAAGGCGTCACACACTCTACATACAATTTAAAAATGTTGTATTCTTTGAAAGATAGAACATAAGCATATGATATCACAACAGATCTCTTTCTTAATTATAAATCAAACATATCCACCAATTAATATTAACAAGGAATACTTATCACAAGTTAATGAAGTGTACTGCTTATTTCTTTATCACAAGAGGGATGAAACTTGACATACTGTCTATATATATATATATTAGTTTAAGCGTTATTGCACGACGTAAATTTTATATGTTTTTAATATTATCATTGTTTTAATATTTTTTTTGTCTTATTGTTTCACTTTTAATCATTAAAAAACTTTAAAACCAAATTGTCTAGATCTCTGTTAAAATTTAGGACTGGTTACAATATCACCAGCCGAAGTTCGGTATTAGGTACATTGTTGACAGATCATATGATTACTACAGATAACTTCTGTTATTATGGTTTTCTGTAAAAATTAGTATATCATTTAGAACACTACTATTTTTTATTAATATACATAACAGTAATAAACAAATGTAAATAAATATAAATTAAAATACATAAATCCTAAGTTTAATAGAAAAAGTTCACAAAATATATATTAATACTATTATGTTACATGTTTAGTAAACATAATTACATAACGCATGATATTATCATAAACAAAGTAAATAATAATAAATTATTTCCCAAAATTATTTGTTACAATTGACGAAAAACAAGAAACATACTGTTACGGGCTACGGGTGAATCAAATAATTACCTTTACAGACATAATATCTCTAATTCTTTAATAAATACAAATGCTTACTGCTATTTAAAAATCTAGCAATCTACCAAGTTTACAATTACTACTGCTCTCATATATGTTATACTTAATATATTTAATATAATTAACATAACTATTACTCACAGCTACTTTTCTGTGATAAAAGTATTGTTTATAATTTTATAACAGGACGTACTGTCCTTATCACAGATGCAATGAGAATTATCATAACAATCTTTTTTTGACTGAATTATCACAATTTGTTTATAACTGCAGTGTATTTATTCTGTATTTACTCAAAATACATTTGTGGAGTTGAAGAACATTATAAAAATGTCAACTGGGTCTTTACTAGTTGAAGGCTTCTGCAGACAGCAATCAGAAAAAAATCTTGCTGTAAATAAACTAGGGGAAATAGGCATACTGGTAGAGATACATCATTTGTTATATACCTCAAGAGGAATAATCGCACATCCGAAAAATTGGAGGTGTTTCTTAGGGCCTTTAATCTACTGAACCCAAGCAAGAACGAAATATTGGAAGGGCTTTAAGAACGAGGATTGAACAGTAATTGCAGGATAGCACACAAAGTAAATGCCAGAAGTGAACCCACTGTTATTATGAAGTTGGTATTAGTAAGGCAGAGGATAGATCTGGCTATCTACACCCTAGATAAGTCCACATAAGTGGTGTGCTTCAAATGCCAACACTTTCGTTGCAGGTCAGAAATACGCATTTGTAAATGTGAACGACATTCTAGTGATTTCCCACCTTCAACCTATAAAATAATACAAAAGAGATTAAGTAAAAAAAAAGAATTGTCTTATAAACAAGTTGGCAACATAGTGTCAAGTTCATTGTACACCAAAGAGGTACGCGGTTGTTGAATGATTTAAACCTCGCTGCTGAAAAGCATGAACAAGCTAAAGAAAACCGTATTTTGAAAATCTCATTCGATATGAAAATAAAACGTAATTATTTTTTCCTTCTTGCTAAGTTCGATTTCTGCACTTTTACTAAAGACCCTATATGAGACATCAAATTTTCGATAAATTTCATAATAACTGAGCCTTAGGTATATAGAGATTACATTCTTTTATATATCTGGTCTTGGCAGGATCCGCGGGAACGAGTCTTCAGAAAAGGCAGTAGGAAGCAATCCTTTTGTCAGTAAAGGGCACAAATTAAACGCGTACCGGTGATCGTGAATACCCTCGGCCTCAAAGAAATGTTCATGCGGATGTGAAGTTAAGCTTACTCAAGAAGGAGTGCACGTCAACAGTTGAGAACTAGAACATAGTTATGGAAACATCTGCAAATCACCCTATTTCCATAGTTGCGTTCACTGATTGAATGAATCTCATGATGTTAAGAGATGTATGAATGAAACGGAGTAGGCTGTGCAGCTGTATTGCCTGACAATGCCCGACAGTAAGCCCAGCATAGTCTCGGATCATGCTGAACAGTAACCTGTCCTTGTAGAACCTCATTTGATACATTGTAGACATATGAACTAAAAATGAATCATTGTGGTATATTAATTAATAGCAATTAATGAGAGGGAATAGAATAAAAAAATCTATCTGTCCCAGCCAGAAATCGATCCTGGATCTCCTGCTATCCGGGCCGGCGTGTTAAGCCATTACACCACCAGGACTAGCTAGATATCTCATTAAATTCCCTCTACACTAGCGAGAGCCTAACCCATGAGAAAGACGAGAACTTCTTAAACTCGAAGGAGTTTAATGTAATGGCTTAACTGCCGGATAGCAGGAGATCCAGGTTCGATTCCTGGCTGGGACAGATAGATTTTTTTTTTCTATTCCCTCTCATTAATTGTTTACAATTTACGTGGGATAAAAAACCACAACCAAATAAAATATTTATAAATTAATTAATAGCGTGCGTCTCTCTAGTTAAAGCGAGAAGAAAATAATTTACTTTTAAAGTTAAAGTTAATACTGATAATGTTCTTTTAGTAAGCCTCAACTATATACATTCCAGTCTCAGAATCAAAACACTTCTTAAAAAATTTTACTATGTGCAGTCGATACAATTTAAAAAGCTAAAATAAGTTAGAGATTGATGTGCCGTATTTCATAGTTAATAACTCAAAGTTACAAAAGGCATTTGATTAAAATATTTTTAATCTTTAAAAACACATTTTCAATTCAATTACTCTGGTATAAGAACTATAATACACAAATATATAGTATATTTGGTAGTGGGGGTCCCGTTTGTGTAAAAATTTATGTAATGCCATCTTAGAGGTATGCTTTCTGAATATTTAAAATAAAAATATTTGAAAATTTAAATTCCTCAAAATTCTCTTATTTATAGAAATTCTTACGTGATTTACTTTTCTTAATCTAGTTTTTAAGATACCTTAAGTTTAAAGAATGAAAAAATACGGTCAATAACAGCGCTTAATAGACGTCATAATAAATGACTATTTTATCTATTTTTTTTAAACTCTTCTATATGCGTTATAGAACAGATAATTTTAAATATTTCAAATATTCTACTCCCTTATTTTTGTACATGTACTTATATATAGAGCACATTGGGGTAATGGAATGTTAGGGGGTGATGTGCCCCCCCCCCCCCCCCTGGGGGTGAAGGGGTGACTGGCTACTTAAGGGAAGTCCACCCTTCCTCAGCCTCAGTCCTTTACAGTCATGAACACCATCTCCATCCTCATCACACAGCTCCGTGAGTACAATATTCTTAGTAATTGTTGTTTAAGTAATAGTGGCTTTCAGAAAACAGTCTACTTCAAGTCCAGTATTTTATTAAAATTTATAAAAAAAAGTAGCAAATCAAAAAAGTCCCTTAATTAATGATTTGTAACATTTTGAGTTATTAGAAATGCTAAAAAAAATTGTACAATGAATTATTTCTTGAAAAAAGAGGGAAATTCTATTGGTTTTTATAACAAATGGTTAAAAATTAAGTTCTACATATTAATTTACTTCAGATTTAAGGTTTAATAATTATAAAATCAAAGATTGTTTATAATTTAAGACATAATTTTGAAGAACGACTTATGTTCCTCTTTTCTAAGTAATATTTATTTTTACCTTCTTAAGTAAAACCATTTTAAAGTGAGATTGGATTTCACTTAAGATTTTTTTCAATATTTAGTTGAAATCACATAAAATTTGCCATATTTTCATTTAGGATCATTTCAGATTTTTTGAATATAGAGTTAACACTCAAAGACAAAAAAATATACATTCAGTTCATATATTTACAAATTGTTGCTGCACTAATTTAATTTTTGAGTGGAATCATTTCAATTACATTCAATATTAAACTGAGAAAATGCCACATTTATACAGAGGATTCAAAGCTTTTAAATGAATAGAAAATTACCAAAAATATAGTTATAAGTATTGTGACAGTTTATGTGGAAAAAAACAAACAAAATTTCAATTTTGTTCGAGGCATGATCAGTTATTTAAAAAAAAAATTAATGTGGTTTATAAAAAGTTTCACAATACATATATAGTATCGTTACTATNTTTGAACAACTAAGTATATTACAATTCTAATAGCGAATGATATTCACATTTTACTTGCTTCATTACATATTTAAATTTTAAATTTTGATGATTGTAAAATATATTTACTGATCCTGCAATGAAGAAGCTTAAAATGTGGCCTGTTAGAAAAAAAAAAAAATACATATATATCTTGGGCCTTAAAGCTTCTGCAATATATAATGCTATGAAACTATATTTTGCATTTAACCTTTATTTTTGCAAACGAATAAAACAAAATAGGCGTAAAACGCGACTTTACAACATCTGTATTCTATACAGATCTTCATGAAATATTATATATGTGTCCCTCAATAAATTAAGCCATCATACATTATATGAGTATCAATTATTTGTCCCTACTTTTTTTTTGAAGTTCAGAATCAATCATAAAATAAGCTTAAACATTGTAGGTAAATAATCTAAAGGGTTATTATAACTACGAATGAATTTAGAACTATCATACCTTCTGTAATCCGTCTTCATTGGTTTCTGCAAACCATCTTCTGTTGGCGAGCTCTTTCGGACATTATCCATCCTCGTGGCCGAATACATGTGTTCACTGTCACTGTCTGTATTCAACTGCGTTTGTATTCTGTGGGTTGGTCGGATGCGTCAGGTATGAATACAGTTGAATACAGACAGTGAAAGTGAACACATGTATTCGGCCAAAAAGATGGACAATGTCCGAAAGCGCTCGCCAACAGAAGATGGTTTGCAGAAACCAATGAAGACGGATAATAGAAGGTATCTCAAGAGTTGAATACTGTCTGTAACGAATTACAGAAAGTATGATAGTTAAACATTGTAACCTAGTACTGTGTGAAAGATAGAAACTGGGAGGAAGGAATCTCCAATTCCAAACGCATCTTCGCTAATGTACTGTTGGCACAAATTATTTGTTTATGTGTAATTTCCCAATAAATACGTACTTGACTAGGAATAAAAATATAATTAAGCTTCCCCAATTTTTCAGTGTTATGGACAGGAAGCAGAGGAGATGACAAGCGTGCTTCAGACGAGTGTCAAGTGACTCCAGTGATACACGTCCTCCAGTATCCAGGCTGCGTGCCCAAGCCGATACCTTCCTTCGCCTGTACGGGAAGGTGTTCCTCCTACATTCAGGTCAGTATTCCGCAATACGCTTTCTGGAGTGTTACGGACTGGAAGCAGAGGAGATGCCAAGCGTGCTTCAGACGAGTGTCAAGTGACTCCAGTGATACACGTCCTCCAGTATCCAGGCTGCGTGCCCAAGCCGATACCTTCCTTCGCCTGCACGGGAAGGTGTTCCTCCTACATTCAGGTCAGTATTCCGCAATACGCTTTCTGGAGTGTTACGGACTGGAAGCAGAGGAGATGCCAAGCGTGCTTAAGACGAGTGTCAAGTGACTCCAGTGATACACGTCCTCCAGTATCCAGGCTGCGTGCCCAAGCCGATACCTTCCTTCGCCTGCACGGGAAGGTGTTCCTCCTACATTCAGGTCAGTATTCCGCAATACGCTTTCTGGAGTGTTACGGACTGGAAGCAGAGGAGATGCCAAGCGTGCTTA
>KZ807520.1:154547-171451 GCA_000696205.2 Oncopeltus fasciatus | reverse complement strand
GTGTGTGTGTGTGTGTGTGTATATATATATATATATATATATATATATATACATATATTATACACACACATAGAGAATCACTTTTAATCTTAACTAAAAAGTTTTTGCCCTGGATTCCTGAGGCTTGGCCAAGATGTGTAAGCTACTGGTATTTTTCCATCTACAGATACCCAATCAAAACAATAATGTACAAAAAAAATATTAACAAGTGTATGCCATTTAAACATATAAAATCTAATCAGATCAGCTAAATTGAAACTAATTTGAAAGATAAAAAAAAATCATTAAAGAATTTCATAATCGAATCATTGATATTTGAGGAACTATCCATACTATGTTAAATATTTTAATAATCAAGAATTCGGTGTTCAAAAGATGCAGCACAAAACATAATATTTAAAACTCAATATTTAATTTAATTCAATGTTTAATTAAAAATGCAAATGAAATAAAATATTATTTTCAACTACTAAGAAAGTAATTGGCATTTCGTGTAAGCAGTTGCTTATCACCACCAAAGTGCCATTGTTTAAAAATGCTTACCTCAATATCATAGAACAATTGCTGTAGTTTGTTCTCACAAGTGTCTAGGAGTTTAAGCTTTTGTTTATCTACACTAAGAACCACTTGTACTAAACTGATTAATAATATTATTATTATTAAATTAATTTATTTTTAAACATTTACATGAAATTGGGCAACACGAGTACATTAAAATTCACAGGTTGTCATTATAATTGTATAACAAATCTAATATCTTTCTTGTATAAAATTTGCTAATTATTGTATTTACCATTTCATCTTCCGGGTTGGACCGAGTCAAATTGTTGTTATTTGCCGAGCTTTCGCACATCATGTGATGGCTTCATCAGGGCTGAAAAGAGAACCCGTTCAAGGGCTTGGTTTCTAATGTCTAATTATTTCTTTGTATCCTTTTTTTTTTTAAATATAAATGACTCAAACATATTTGTTGCGATATCTGTTGAACGAATGGAGCTNTTTTTTTTTTTTTTTTTTTTTTTTTTTTTTTTTTTTTTTTTTTTTTTTTTTTTTTTTTTTTTTTTTTTTTTTTTTTTTTTTTTTTTTTTTTTTTTTTTTGTGGTATTTAATCCCACGTAAATTTTAACATTTTTAAGTGCTAGGGAATGGAATAAAAAATCTAACTCTCCCAGCCAGGACGCGAACCTGGATCACCTGCTTTCCGGCCCGGTGTGTTTTCCATTTACGCTACCGAGAAAGTCTGATAAGTTATTAAATTCCCCGCACTAGTGTCGAGAGTCATCACACCTCTGGGTGTTGGAATTTTCTTATGAACAAACTTTGATATTTTAAGCAAAAGCATTTGATTATTTATTCATGTTTCATCCTAATTTCATTTTGTATTACAATTTGTATTATAAATATTGTGCTTTGTCGCAAATTATTGACTACTAGATAGACTATTTCATATTAGTTGACAGGCAATTTAACGTAAAGGATTGCTGGATGTCAGATTATTAGGAATAATTTCTTTAAGCCTTTCTCCTTCATTCCTCCCTTGGGGGTTTTTGTGTAATATGAAATAATCTTGATAATTGAGAGAAATCTCTGTTTTGCAGGTGACAACGAAAGCCCCACTGGAGTGCATGTGCAGGCCTTGCACTTCTGTGGAAGAGAGTGCTGTGATACCGCAGGAGATTGCAGGTCTTCAGGACGAAGGCCCCCTCAATCAGCACTTCCTCAAGCCCCAGTAGCCAGAACTACCATCGATCTACAGCTACAATCCAAAGAGCTACTTGCTATTTTATAAAGACTGAAGTAGTCTTTGAATAAACTATCGATAGTAGCTCTTGTGAAAACTTCAAAAGCCATATCACCTACCTTTATCTAAAAAGGCCGTAAATAACTAGTAGCGAGAGGCGAAATTTGCCTTTTTTTGATTTTGTTAAAATTACATACTTCCAGTACGATAACATAAATATTCCGTAACTAACACAGCAGCATAGATAAAGGCAGAAATTTTAAGCATGGACTTTCCTTTAAATTGTAACATACTTGCTTATTGCTCATAACATAAAAACAATGTTGTATCCCAAAAATGTATTATTGCATTTAGCTATTTAAACTGTTTCTTCTATAAGTTAACATAATTAGTGACCATAATTGATTCTTTTGCGACAATATGTAATTGCTATAAATAAAGATATGAAAATAAATGAAAATGACAAAAAATTGTTATTGAATTAAATGTTACATTAAAAAAGAAATTTTAAATAAAGTTATTATTTAAACTTGTTAATACCCAGAATAGTATTAATTGTACCAATTTATGTAATATTATCTTTTTATATGAAGAATATTGCTCTTGGTTAATGAGCTAAATGTGTAATAGCAATCCAAGCTGGGCAGTATCAAGATATTGTTTTTTTTTTTTGCAATAAAAATTGTTTATCTAGCACTTGGCTATTTTTTATTATTATTTAGTTTTACGTATAATTATATCTCCTCATATAGCAAAATACGTTATAGTTGTAGGGATATCTGTCTGTAAAAAATCTGTTCTCATTAATGTTGTTTTTCCATGAAACTTTTTCGTTTCATTTCATCAATCTAAATAGGTTCTTCTGCGATATAGAATATGTATAAAACTTTAAAAATTTTCTATACATACTCCATTTCTAAAATCATTGTAGAAAACTAATAATAAAACGCAAAAAAGCGTTCAACATATATTTGATTTCATTATTATAGTAACAATTTGATTAAATGAAGGTAGCTTAAATGAGAAAATATGAAAAATGATTAACAAAGATAATAATAAAACCTTATGATAAAAATAATAAAACGTCTAAAATTACTATGAAAATATGTATAAAACAATTTACTAACAAACTAATTTTGAAGAATTTTGTTCTCTAATTTATTAATTTGCAAGATTGTCATAAAACAAAGACAATATTTACCTAATTAGACATATACACATTTTTATTATCAATTATGAGTAAAATATACTCATAATACATAACCTCCATACAATTTTTAACACCGTAAAAGTTTTAAAACCAAACTATATTAGACCGAAATTTTTACAGTTATTTCATTATAGAAAATCTTAGAGGTTTAACAAAGACTTGCATAAGTTTTTTATGGCTATTAAAAGTGACATGTCTTACCATTTATCTTAAAATACTTTGGTAAAGTGATATTCAGGAAGTGAACTGGTTAGCAGGATGTGGATTATTTACATAAAAAATTATAGTTCTTGATTTTGTAAAAAATAAAATAAAATAAAACTCACTAGTTCAGATTTTGTTTTATTATTATTAGTATAATATATATTTATTATTATTGTATAATATATTCAGTATTATCAGTATATATTATAGTCGAATGCTTGAGAAACACCCAAAAAAGCCTCTGGGCAGTGCTCCTTGCACTCCAGGGAAGAGGCAATATAGTCTATGATGCGAAGCACTTGCTAGACAGTAGAATGCTTACGTCGGAGATCATATACTTGACCTCGGAAGGTGTTACTGCCTTGAGCGGTAAAGACATAGTTAATGGCATGTCCAGGAACTCCTCAGTCTCAGCGGCATTGGACTGGTCTAAGGGATATGTATGAGGAGTAAATGTTTGAGGTGCTGGGCAAATATGTGGGCCTTGTCTTTTTCGGAAGAGGCCCAGGCACCATCTCCTCGACGTAATGGAGTAGAAGCTTCATGGTTCTTAAGGATTCTGCGAGTAGCAATCCAAAGGGATTTGTCTCCTGCTGAGAGGGTAGACAGATAGGCATTAAAGGCCTCATTTCGTAAAACACATAATTTTTGTTTTACGAGCCTGGAAGGCGATTATTAAAGTCTTTGCGATCTGTGGGGTGTCTATATTTTATTTATTATTTTATGTCTATACCTTTGAGCGGCGTTTCGCTATGATGAGCTTTTTAAGAGAATCTGGGAGTGGTTTTTGGGACTTAGAAGAGTATATGGTCAATTTTGGTTTGAGATTAGCCATATATATGCATTGCTGAAGGTTTATGGCAAAGGAGTGTACAGCATCATCTAGATCGTCAGAGGTCTTCAGAGAAATTCCGAGGTCAAGTGACTCTTCCGTGAGAGTTATAAACAAGGTCCAGTCGACTGGGGCATTAATGAGGGAGGGAGGTAACTGTTTTGGAACAGAAATCAGGGATAACGTTAGGAAAACTGGGCTGTGGTCAGAAGAGAGTTCGTTTAAGGTAGAAGCAGAATAATGAAGAAGAGTAAAGTTTTTGCAAATGAAGAAGTACAGGTAATCAGGAAAGCAGTTGGCGTCAGAGGTTCAATAGGTAGGAGAGAAAGGACTAATTGTGCTGAGGAGTGTTACCGCGTTATGTAGAGCACAGCGCAAAAATAATAAAATAGAGAAACTTTTCAGGTTTATAAAAGCAAGAGGATCGTTTAAAAACATTTAGGAACAAATCAAAACACCTGTAAGAGGTATGTAGACCGATTTTCCATGAGAAAATCAAGCTATTCCCATGATGAACGATTTTCGAAAAATTTCAATGGATCTTCACAAATCTTACATTAGTTGTGCTAAAAATATGGTCAATTAAAACTATTTATATATNGGAGAATTTAATAACTTATCAGACTTTTCTCGGTAGCGTAAATGGAAAACACACCGGGCCGGAAAGCAGGTGATCCAGGTTCGCGTCCTGGCTGGGAGAGTTAGATTTTTTATTCCATTCCCTAGCACTTAAAAATGTTAAAATTTACGTGGGATTAAATACCACAAAAAAAAAAAAAAAACAATATTTAAAAAATCCAAAATAGCTCCATTCGTTCAACAGATATTGCAACAAATATGTATGAGTCATTTATATTTAAAAAAAAAAAGGATACAAAGAAATAATGAGACATTTGAAACCATGCCCTTGAACGCGGAAAGGATACTAACCAGTATAAAATTTAGTTTTTACCACTTTTGCAGGAACACTGAATACTTTGTATAAAAGAATATAGCTGAGCATTTATTGTCTATTCTATCATTTTTTTTTTTTTTTTTTTTTTTTTAAGGCATATCAACCATATAGGTCATGGATGCCTCAAATATAATAGATAATAATTCTCTAGAGGTATGTAAATCGTATCCGCCGCAAGGAGACGAGCCCGGCGCGACGGACGGGTACCCGCCCCACGCCAGCCTGACCCCGATCAGCCGACAGGCGGCACGCAGCTGTCCCAGGACCATCCTACATGCATGGATTCTATCATCTTTATTATAAACCTTAATGCACCTATCGCCAAAATATTTTTCAATTTTATATCTTAAATATGACGTATATGAGCATTTATAACTTAAATTTTTAGTGGTCTGTCTTTTCCATCCACAATATTTATTTCAAATTGAAGGGGATGACAGAGGGTCTCTATCCACTGAATTTTTGCGAGGAAAAAGGTGTGTATAATAAATAAAAAGAATCCACAAGATAGATCACTACGATAGTGACGGATCAACCAAGGGTGCGTTATAGGCCCCGGATAAGCTATTGGTACCAATTGGTAGCTCCATCTGTGCAAATTCTAGAAGATGCCGAAGAGGCTTTAGGTAGTAGACACTGCTCCATGCTTATCTACATTACTCTGGTTTTAATGTTTCTCTTTTATTGAAATTTAATGTAACCCTCCTTACATATGCTTTCACAAGAGATGAGGGAACATTAGGAAATGTTTCAAACATTTTAAATTAAAAGAGTATGCTTAATAAATTTTTTACTTCTTTTAATTTTATTCGTAAATTAAAAAGTAATAGTATTACTTTAAATTGAGCCAGAAAATATTTTTTATAGATTAAATCGTTTATTTTGATACATCCGAGGAATAATACAGAGTTTTTAGGCAAAATTAGGATTAGAGGAGGTTGTGAAGATTGTGACGTCACTAATATAATGCCTTCCTTTACAATCACGTGGCTGGACAAAGAAGTCTCTGTTTTACACAACAAACTAACTATAACCTTCTAGAGGTTTCTGTTTGGCCGGTTATTCTCTGTTTACTTTCTACTTAGTGATTCAATAATTCTTTATTCTAATTTTGTGCTTCTTGGGAATTTTTAAATACAACCAATAAGAAAATGTCTGATGCTGGAGGGACCGAAGATACAACAGATTACTCAAAAATGAAGGTAAATTATCTTACAACTTTCATTAATTTTACATAACCTGTACGTTTTGAATGCTTGAATTAAGCTAGCTATTTTCTCTTAGGTGAATGATTTGAAAAAAATTCTTAAAACTCGTGGACTTTCTTTTTCTGGAAATAAACAGGAGTTAATTGACAGATTACAATCAGCAGAAGCCCCATCTGGTATGTAAAATAATCAAAATTTATATAAATTTCTTAATATTTCAGTATCTTTTTTTCTTATTAATTCTTGCTTTATTAGAAGATCTTCTGGATGGTAGTGAAGCCGGTGATGAATTAGTGGAAGATGAAGATCTTGAGGTAACTTTGCAATGCACACTCTTCACTTTTTCTTTAAATTTTACTCAGTTCTAGACCTTAATAATAACAATAGTTTTCTCTATATGTTACAAAATATTACATAACGAACCTTGATATTCAATTTATTTTATTTAATATCAAAATGGTAAATCAAGAGCAGAAAATATTTTGAAAAATTAAGTAATTATTATTTGAATTCCTACTTGGTTGCTTTAGTTTTTCTCATTTAGAGGTGAGGAATTTATACTCTCAACAAATTAAAATAAAAGTAGTAGAATATGCTTAACATACAGATTTGTTTTTTCTAATTATCAAAAGTTACTTTTCTTGAAAACCTCTCCTATAATTTGAAAATAGGAATTTCTGTAGGTCATTTTCAGTAGGTTTATCATAACTTTTGAGTTGTTTATGTTGACATGTATTTAAGTGGATAACAATGGCAGAATTTGTTCGCTCAGAGAATTTTCATATAAATGACGAAACTCACTCAGACCTGGCAATTTAATTTTCTTAAGTCTAGATATATTAAAACATATCATTTCACTACATTGCTCTCTAACTATACAATCTCCATAAAAGTTTTGAACCAGTTGTATATAACTGGATATCTAGAAAGCTCGGTATTTGGGTTGCAAATGAGTAAACAGAAAATAATTTAATCCTTTGATTCAATTTTAATCTTATTTAGGGTAAGTTTTAAAAGAATGTTTTTGCAAGATTATTTTTTTAAACAGTTTAATTATCTGAGATAATAAATTTATTAGTTATTTCTTTAGAAAAGGAGATAACTTTACTTATCTCCTATTTTTCTGTAATATTATTCTAGGGTATCTTAAATTTGGCATATTCAAATAAAAACTTATGTGTAGGGTAAATGTATAAAGGATATAGAGCAGTTACCAAATTAATAATATAATTATGCATGTTTTTGGGGTTGTTAAATAATTTCTTCGCAAAAAATAATAAAGCCTTTTATAATAATAATAATAATATTCTGCTAAAATAAAGGAAGCTGCACATTGAACACATTGAATCTGGGAGATTGGTTAAAATAATATAGCAAATCATCCTCTTTGATGAAACCTATAGGCCTTACTGCGTTCCTTAATATACTTCCTTGCTAAATCCTTGACACATTTTATCCAGCTAACTGATTCAACTACCTAACTTACTACTTCAATCCCAATATATTTTAAAGAAAAAGTTTCATTACAATTAATAGGTGGATTTTACTGATCCAGTTTTTCCATTAGTTTCCATCTTTATTTCTTTTGTGGCACAACAACTTTTGAAAAGTCCCATCTCCATGGGGACATATAGTCCTGACTAGACTTTCTGTTGGCCTGCTTCCCTATACTTAGTTTTGCCTGATTGACCTCTGGGCCCACTGTTTTAACTACCACCTGAAGGGCAAGATAAGTGCTCTACATTGAACTAAAAGTCCTGCCCATTATATCAATATCATTCGCCTAGGCGAGGCGAGGATCATAGCTGATCTATTGAATACATCTGCCTATTTAAATTACCTATTTTCTCACGGTAGTCTCCAGGGCTAGATTGAACAGTAGGAACTCAAGGTTGTCCCTCTGCTGGAGTCTTTTATGAGTACTAAATGACTTAGATATATAATCTTGTATAGGAACACAGCAACCTCCTTTTTGGTAACCCTTACCAGCCTCACAAGCTTAGGAGGTATTCCCTTGGAGAAGGCCTTTGTAGAGTTATTCTCTGCTTATGTTGTCGTATGCCTTCTTAAATTTGACAAATAAGTGTTGTCTTCATATATATTTTTCCTTTCTTTAGAATGCTCTTCAATGAGTGAAAATTTGATCCCTAGTTGCCTTTATTGTCATATTCCCCTTTAGTTTTCACAACTCAAGACAACTCTCTTCTTATTTATAGGAGTTATTATTGATTTGAGCCACTCAGAGGGGATCTCCTCAATCTCTAAGGGATCCTTGTACCATATGTCCATAATAAATTATGCATCCATCTAACCAGATCATCCCTCCATACTTAAATAGCTTAGCTGGGAGTCCATCTGGTACTGGGGCTAGGCCAAGGCTTAGATATTGTTGTTGCCAAGGCATCAAGTTGTTGCTTAGATATTGTATTGCTTGTTCAACTTCCTCACAGTCAGGAGGTTCCAGACTATCTGCAGGTATCTCTATATCCTGTAATTCAGATACTTCACCCCATTGTTTAGAAAGTGATTGAAGTAGTATTGCCAATGCCCAAGAACCTGGTTCCTAAAGGTAACTGGGCTTCCTCTATTATCTCTGCAGGCATTTACCTTTGGCTTAAATGGTCTCCTACTCTTTTTAAGTTACTATAAGTACCTATTATCTCCTGTAATATTTCCTTATTTCACTATAATTCCTCCATCTTTTTATGGGGCTCCTTTTCCCACTGATACATCTTTCCCTCATGCAGTTGCCTCTCCTCCCTCCTTTGTGTTCTGTTCTCCTGAGCAAAACTACTTGTGTGCCTTCTCTTTACTGTGTATTTGCAATCTTCATTCTTTCTCCTTGTTACAACTTGGCATTTATCGTCAAACCATGGTGCTCTCCTCACTACTTCCTTCTGTCTGAGTACTTACTCTTTGACAAACCTCTTTGATGGCCTCTCGGCTGGTCATATTCTCAGATTGTTGTAGAATCCTTAATTTCACATTCATTCCAAGCTTGGATTGCTGCCTCACATATGGTAATTTACGCTTCTTCATATCGATTCTTGGCAAGTTTGATTCCTGATATTTGTTTTTCTTGCCCTAATTCTAACAACTACAAGGTAGGGATCAGAGTCAATGCGGACCCCTCTAAACTAATTTACATTCATCATGCAGGCAGGCATAGAACAAGTAATTTTGTGGTCTTCGGTGTAATTTTGTGCTGTAGTTCTTAAACCTTCTCTAAGATAATAAATGCCACAATTTATAGGCTTGATGTAATAAAAAATTATTTATTACTTTGTATAAGTAAATATATATATAAATTTAATATTGAAATATATATATATATATATATATATATATACACACATTTTAATGGACTATATTTTAGNTTAAATTAATAATTATTTTTTAGAAAAATGTTAAATTGAATAAAAAAACTGACATCCTCTTACTAACAATGAAGCTTGTGTCTGTTATGGTTCTTTTTACTAAAGGCTTCTTGGCCAGTTCATATCATTTCCTGGATTGCAGTTGTCAACTTAATATAGGTCTACTTGAGTTAAGAGCTAACTGTTTGTAGAGTTATAAAGTATTCCAGTGTCCAATTTTGAATTCCATTAGGCCGGTATTAAGTGGATTCGGATTAATCCGTCTGGCTTTCCTCTGTGCAGTTTTTATGATAGGTATCACATAGGGGAAGTAGGTCAACAGCTTACTGCTTCTGAGTCAGGTAAAAGGGCTGTCCCCTCAGAGCATTGTGACGTGCTCACCCATACGGGGCGCCTACCTTGGGAAGGTGTGTATTTTAGTGGATTTTAATCTGTAGTGTGATGAAATTGTCGTGTTCTGTTCCTGGGTTCATCGTCATCTGGAGGACTAGTAGCTGACAGCGATCGGGCAATGGGGTTTTCTTTTCTCTATGCCTCTTTTAAACCTGATTTTGAAAGTTATCTAGCAAATAAAATAATTATTTTATCAAGCTTTGTATGAATTCTCAAAAAATGGCTCCCTTTTAGAAATTAAATTGAGTTTTTTTTTTTTTAAATTCAGTAATTGCCCTTCTATTAAGCTTAAGCTGTAATCAGATAAAGTGTGTATCATTTTTCTCCTTAATTTTAAATTGTCTTTTTTATTATATTTTATATTTGTAAACTAACTTTTTTTTCTTATCAGAGAGAATTAGATGAAAATGCTTTGTTGATTGGTGATGAAATGGAAAAAACAGAAGCTAAAAAAGAGGATTCTGAAAACCCTAAACAAGAGGCATGTATTGGAATAAATTCATTTTATTTTTAAGTTAACTCTTCAATTTATGTATAGTTCAGCATCTGTTAAAGCTATGTAAATTTGTTTAATTATTGGTATTAGACTCCATAGCCAAAGGACTCAGGTTCAATGGTCATAGTACTCAGTTTTTTTTCTTTATGATCTGAGTTCAATGATCAAGAGGATCCATGGTATACTCCTGAGAACAGCTATAATCTTGTAGAACAGTCTCACTAACATGTTGTGATTGTAAAATAAAAGTTTCTCTCTATTTCATTATATTCAAAATCATCTGGTTTGCCATTGTTTATATTTTTTATTTGCAATCTCTGGACAAAATCTATGAAATAGTTTTGGTTTTTATTTTCTATATTTAATTGACTTAAATTTGACTTTTTTTTTTTTTTTTTTTTTTTTTGAGCTGCAACATTGCATCTATATGAATTGCTTGATTTCTTTAAGGAAAATATGTTAAAACTATTTACCGTTTCTTCTTCCGGGTTGGACCGTGTCAAATTGGTGTTATTTGCCGAGCTTTCGCACATCATTTGATGGCTTCTTCAGGGCTGAAAAGAGAATGAGAGTTGTAAAAGAGAGATTTTTTTAAAATATTTCAAAAAATCTCTCTTTTACATACTAAATACTTCTGATGACCGTCGAAGCCTACATGAACATATGTTAAAACTGTTAACATTTTCCTTAGGAAAAAATATGTTCAAAAACTTTTGCCCTGATAATGACTTACAAGTCAAGTAAAACATCTGCAATAATAAAATAATTACCCACAAATTTTGGAGTATTCTATTTTTCTGATTCTGTCCGAAACCCTGACTAATTTCTCCAGCTTAAAACAGTTATCTTCTTGCAGTTAATAAATAATATATTAACTTTTAAATTTCTAAATCATTTTAATTTTTAGGTCAAAGAAGAGGCCCCTAGCTCTTCTCCGAGCAAAGCTGTGCCTACTAATGACACTTCTAAACCATCTGAGGAGACATCTAACAGTATAGTTAATGAACAAGTAGAAGTACCTAATACTACTCAGCAAAAGGTTTGTTTGCATTTTTTTATTTGACTGTCTTCAGGAATAAATTTTAGGAATAAACCGCTATGTAAACTTTGTTACTTGTGAATTTGTTTTGTGATAAGTTTCCAGGATTTGATTAGCTTTTTCTCCCCTTGCCCATAATATTCATTGGATTGTATGGTCATTATCTTCTTACCACATTAAGAGTTAACCCCACCTATCAAACATTAATGTATTAATATTATGGAGAGGCTGATTTTATTTTTGCAGCTTTTCCTACTGAAATTTCTCTTTTCTTTTGTAGGTGAATAATATATATAGGTTCTATGGAGGTGGTTTGCTTAGGCCTGTTGTTCTGGAAGGTTTGACCTATTGATATTGACTTATCTGCTATTAGAAAATTACTCTGTCTCTTTCTCCTTGTTAATTGTGATTTTTTCTACATATGTATTAGATGATTTTAGTTCGGGTTCGGCCATAGAAGATCCAAAAAAAATACAAATTTAAAAAAAAAAGTGTATTTTTTAAAAGATTATCTGCCAACGTTTCGGCTTACATTGTAAGCCACCTTCAGGGCTGTAGAGTACAATGTCATGAGAATACAATAATAATTGAAATGCTTTTAAATGATACCATATGCAATGATTTTAAATTTCTACATATGCTTTCTTTGGTATCTTTCATGCTCTTTAAAATCTTAATTCTCCTTTGGTGTATGTGTTCAGCATTTTTCACTTCTGATAGCAGTCCCTATTACTGATATATGGAATATTATTCTTAGTTTCAAGGTGCTTACTCAGGGGATTCGATAGTTCTCAATGGGTATTGGTATGACGATTGTAAGCTTTTAGTTTGCAATTTAAATTAAACAGCTTTTGGTATTATGTATAAGCATTAAAGTATATCCCAATTTCATGCAGAGAAAAAAATGAATAAATAAAACAAATAGTCTCTTAGTTGTTAATTTCAAAATCAAAGTTATATTTACAGTTATGAGGCCGAGTAGGGGCTAGTCAGCCATTGTGTAAACAGCTTCATTGCTTGCTCCTTATTACTGACTATTTTATTAGTGTAATAGTGAACTAATATCTATCAAACATAGGCAGTGCACAGTTTCATTTCAAGTTTAATGAAAAACTATGGACCAACATACGAAAAATATGTAAGTAAATATCATATAAATTGGTGCTCTAGACAGTGAACAATTCAATTGTTATCAGTGGAGGGGGAACGACACGTTCTGTCCTACTGTTTGTCCTAACAGATATAAGTATGGGAGAAAGTGACTCAGAGTCAGACAACCCCCCTGGCCGGGTTAGATAACGGGCCAGTACTAGGGCTCCCAGACCCAGCTCACCCCGTTCGGGCACGAGTTCGAAACTAGCTGTCTCCAAACTTTTTTTCACACGCACGGAAGTTTCTACCATCATATAATGGTATCGAATAAAGGTCACTACAAGAGAATTCGCTCAGCTGGAGGGGAGCTCTTACCGTTGAGTTCTCCACCAATCAGATGTCAGCGACCTGCTGCTAGCCACAGTCATCATGTCGGCGTCAAACCTCCCAGCCCTCAATGACACAACACAGAACAATAGTGCCCTGGTCTTCACATAATTGCCGTTTTTTACGCCTAACCCATTAGAGCGCTCCCCCCACAGAGGAAAACAGAATGGAAACAATGACCGCTCCTAAATTCCCAAGCCCCCACCGATCTTTGTCAAAAACATTCAGAATTTTAAACTGATATGAACACAACTTGACCGAATAGTTGGCAGGGAAAATTACAAATGCATAAGCAAACATTCTGACACAAAAATAAATTGTAACACTCCTGACTCTTATCGCGCTATAGTTAATATCTAAAAGATACCAAAGCTCAGTACTACTCGTACCAACTCCAAGAAGACAGAGTACTTCGAGTAGTTCTTCGATATCTTCACCACACAACTCCCACTGAGACAATAACAGAAGAACTCTTAGAGCACGGGTTCAAACCGAAAAGTGTCCTGAATGTCCTTGGCACCCGGCGGGAAACTGAGGAAATTTCTAAAGTGTCACTCCCGCTATTTTTTGTAGATCTGGAGAGAGTAATCAATGTTAACTCCATATATGACCTCACAGACCTATACCATACAAAAGTAGTGGTTGAAAAGCCTCACCCTCGCCATTACATAATTCAATGCCACAGATGCCAACAGAATTGTCATTCAAAGAGCAACTGTAACCACCTTCCTCGCTGTGTCAAATACAGGGAAAATCATGACAGCCGAGATTGCTAGAAGACCAGGGACACTCCAGCCACCTGTGCTCTCTGCTCCAGGAGTCACCTCGCTAATTATAAAGGCTGCAATGCATATCAGCAGCTGAGGAAACGCATGCTTCACGAGCCTTCAGCCCAATGCCAGCGAGTTCCCAAGGCCCTACGCCAATGAGTTTCATCGACCCAACGTCAGCGGGATCCCTCGGCTCAACAGCAGCGAGGACCCTCGACTCAATGGCAGCGAGGACCCTTGGCCCATTCTCAGAGGGAGCCCTCAATCCAATGCCAGCAATGACGTCCGACCCAGGCCCAGCGAGGACTGCCACTCCAGTACCAGCCCTACACAAGTGCTCCAGTAAGGTACGTTCAGGAGAATCTCTCTTACCTATTGCCGCCAGCCAGGTCCAGCTGAAGGACAGAACCTTGTTACTGCAGCAGAGACACTCCACTCAGCAGCAACCAGCACCGCACTCATGCGTCATGCAGCCATTTCCCAAACCTCTCCAACTCCTACTTCCTCCGATATGTACGCTATCATGGAAACCTTTTTTGCTACAACCCAGTCCATGATGGAGACCATGTTAAATCCCCTCGTTAATCTCATCACAGCCCTAATTTCCCGCTATCCTGTTCCTCAACCATGAATTCCCTAACCAGCAAATTCCTCACAGTTCTATGAAATGCCAACAGATTATATACACTTAAGGACCAATTGACATTACTTCTCAATAATAGAAATCTTGACATCACACTTATAACAGAAACATGACTTACGTCACAAAAATACATCAATATACCAGGGTACAGAACTTATAGGACCGACCATCCAGACGGGAAAACCCATGGTGGGACAGCCATTCTGATTCGCAGCTCCCTCTCCCATCATCTGATTCCCTCTGATCCTTTAGACTATCTCCAATCCACCACTCTCAACCTTCACCTTTCCTATCACTCTTGCGGCAGTGTACTGTCCCCCAAACAAACCTATAACTTCTGCTCAGTTCAGTCAATTTTTTAATTCACTGGGCTCCCATTTCCTCACTGGCGGTGACTACAATGCGAAACACCTACAATGGGGTTCCAGGACGACTAACTCGTCGTACCCTGAACACTTCCCTTTCCTCCAGGTATCTCACAACCCTCTCTCCAAATACCCCCACTTACTGGCCTACTGATGGCAATCGAGTACCAGGTCTCATTGACTTTTTTGTCTGCAAAAGCCTACATCCCCTCCAATCCTTTACCAGCACACTCAATGACCTTTCGTCTGACCACAGTTCCGTACTCCTCACCATGTCACTCCAACCCATCCCAAAACCGACTCCTCCGTCACTGGTTAATGGCCAGGTTGATTGGGATAGGTTTAAATCCCTCCTTGAAGACACCATAGACCTCAGAGTTTCCTTAAAATCCCCGAACAACCTTAATGATGCTGTACAATCCTTCACCTCTGCTTTTCAACAGTCGTGCTGGATAGCATCCAAACCTACCTCCGAAAAACCTCTAAATCCCAATCCCTTAAACATTGAGGAAACATCTTTCCATGCATATTATGGTTTATCTATAGTATAAACATGGCAGAGAACACGACACCCATCTGACCACCAAGCATATAACAAACTGAGCGGTTTAGTGACACGGGAACTCAGATATCATCACAATAAAGAATTCAACAATCATCTCTCCTCAATCACAATGGAAGACAAATTCCTCTGGATTGCCACTAAAAAAATCCTCAAATACCACTCCACCTCTCCTCTCCCAACGGGATGATGGCACCTGGGCAGCATCTGATGCAGACATAGCAGGTGAGGTCTTTGGCCTTCACCTTAAGCAAACCTTCACTTCTTAACCTGACCCAGAAAACCATTCTAAGTGTACGGAGGTAGAAGAATTCCTCGATTCCTCTCGCCTCTTAAAGCTGTCACCCCCTCTGAGGTCAAATGTATCCTTTCCCGCTTGCCTAAATGCAAGTCTCCGGGGTATGATCTTATTACAGCTAAAATCCTAAACCACTTACCCAAAAAGGCTGTAACTTTCCTCCCCTACCTCTACAACACCATTCTCCGAACCACACACTTTCCTCTCCTGTGGAAATTATCTATTGTACTCCTCTTCCCAAAGCCTAGTAAACCTCCAAGTAATCCTTCTTTCTATCGCCCAATAAGCCTGCTTCCTCTTTTTTCAAAGGTCTTTGAGAAGATTCTTCTTAAAAGGCTAATACCAATCCTAGACCAAATACTTCCAAAACATTAGCTAAACATTCCACGATCCAACAGGTGTTTCGTGTTGTAGATTGCATATCTTCCTCTTTCGAGAACAAGCAGTACTCTGTTGATGCCTTCCTCGATGTGTCACAAGCATTTGACAGGGTCTGGCATCGCGGACTACTGTTCAAATTAAAATCCATCCTCCCAATCACCCTTTACCTTATCCTTCGCTCCTACCTAACCGATCGATTCTTCCGAGTCCGACATGAATTAGTTTACTCCGACTATTACCAAGTGGAGGCAAGAGTTCCACAAGGTAGAGTGCTCAGCCCCATCCTTTACATCCTGTACACGGATGTCAACGACATCTGATGGACATACAGCATTGGTGCCAGCGCTGGCTCAGAAAGGTCAACGAAGGCAAATGTTGTCATGTTATGTTCACACTAAGGAAGGAACAACCTGGCAGAATTTATTTTATTGAATCCCTTTTCCAACTTCCGATTGCATCAGGTACCTAGGCTTTCATCTTGACTCCCGTCTAACATGGAACACACGTACAAAAATCAAAAGACAGGAACTGAATAGGAGATTTGGACAACTTTACAAGCTACTAAGCCGCAAGTCAACCTTAACTGTGACCAACAAATTTACCATTTATAAGACATTACTGAGACCTAGCTGGACTTATGGAGTCGAACTTCCACTCTGGCCTTTCCATGCATCCCAATCCTTTAGCCCGAACTCTATCCAGTATTACCCATCCTGTAATCCACTACATTGCCTGAATAGGAAATAACCCAGTGACCTTCTCAATGCCAACACTTTATATACTTCATTCACAATAATATGAGGAGGAAAAAAAAAAGCCTGTGTATTGTAAATAGAGATTTAGGAGTTCTGCCATTGGGCAGCTTCTCCATCAAGCAAAGAACACACTAAGTTCTTTTTTTTTTTTTTTTTTTTTTTTTTTTTTTTTTTTTTTTTTTTTTTTTTTTTTTTT
>KZ807520.1:115476-151965 GCA_000696205.2 Oncopeltus fasciatus | reverse complement strand
TTTTTTTTTTTTGTTATATTCTGGTATATTATCCCACGTAAATTTTAAACGATTAAACGTTGGGGAATAGAATAAAATGTCAAACTGTCCAGGCCAGTGCTCGAACCTGGATCTCCTGCTATCCGGGAACACGCTTGCCCGGATAGCAGGAGATCCAGGTTCGAGCCCAGGCCGGGACTGTTCAATTTTTTATTCTATTCCCTAGCATTTAATATTTTAAGGGTTCATCATTTTTCAATTCCTTAAATTGTTATAAATTGCCAAAATATGTTATATTTGCCATAAATGTATTTCGAGAAGTCCTTGATCATCTGCTATTTGCTTTTTGGAAAATTTAGAAAAATAAGTTATACGCAAAAAAATTTCATTTTCATATGTCTTTATTGACACTATCATTAAACCAGAGCTTTTTTTTTTTTTTGCAAAATTGTATACGACGATTGTAACCTCTCTCTGAACGATGAAATAAATTTAAAATGGAATTTTCGCAAAGGTCCCCTGCACTTATGAGTTGTGCACAAGGTGTGAGGTATATTCCACAAAACTTATTATCCCAATTGATGCGTGAAGCAATATATCTTATGAACTTTTCACTGTTCAATCAGTGATGACATAACTTTTCTCTCCCTCTCTCTCACTCCCTCTCACTCCCTCTCTCTCTCTCTCTCTCTCTCCCTCTCTCTCTCTCCCTCTCTCCCTCCCTCCATCTCTCCCTCCCTCCCTAAGTTTGGCAAATTAGTTTTATATAAAAACATTTAAGTAATAAAATATTTAGATTTAAAAAAATTGTATTTCTTATCCATGTAAAAGTGTAAACAGGCATATATAATATCTCGATTGAATATTCTATATATTATATTGTAAATGATTTCATTTAGTATAATCAGGATTAAAATGGTTGCTTCCAGTCCAAATATATCCACAAGTTTTTAATTTTTCTTTAAAACAATTTAAAAGATTTTTTTTTCTAATACGTGTAAAAAAAATTAAGTGATTTTCTGTAAATGGATTATTTCCTGATGTTTCAGAGAAAGCAATTAGAGAAACTTCAGGCAAGAAAACTTCGCTTTTCTTCAAGTGGTGCATCTGCTGTTGAATCAAACAAAACAACTGCAACAGCAACAGCAACAATTGCTGCAGTACCTGTGCTACCTAGTGGAGTGAAGCCCACACAACTTAGTGTAGAAGAAAGGAAGAAATTAAGGGCTCAGAGGTTTAACAATTCGAAATAATTGAGCTTATTTTGTTTTTATTTTACTGTGAACTTTTTTATATGATATTATGTGATTGTTTATTTTTTTTAACATCTAAAGAGGGTAATTATTCTTTCTTTTTGTATTTTTATTGTATATATACCAGTTTGAAATATGATTTTAAAGTGTTAATTAAAAATATTTCCTGTGCACTTTCTAGCAGTATTCCATTTATGTATATTGATTTGGAATACATGAAATTATATAATTTTTTTTCACATTTATTATATTTTTTCATTTCAATCTTTTCTTTTTCACTTAGTATTATCATTTATAAGGGGCCTAGTGGACCTTATGTGCCACTAGACTCCTCAGCAATAAGTCGTCCCAGGTTCAATATTCACAGTCTCTCTTGTTTATTTCTATTCTGTGCCTCCCTTTGTAATGACTCAATAAATTTGTGGTATGCTCCCAGGAACATCCTGCCCTAATTGTTTAACTTTCTTCATTTACTGGGAAAATAAAAAGTCTGGCAGACAGGAGCTACATAACCCAAGCAGACTATCCATGTTTCTTAAAAGATGGATACAAATAAGAGTAAATGAGAAAATTTAATTTATAAGCAATAGAGCATGAAAGGTATGACTGCAAAAGTATGCTCTGAACTGATCAGAAAGTAAGTGTACGGGGAGCACTCGCTGTATACTTACTTTCTAATTTAAAAAAATAGTCTAAATAAAATAGTGTGTTTTTGTTTAATTCAAATCATGCATAAAACTTGGAACACCTTTTACAAAATACTTTAATATTTAAATTTTGTTGAGGGAAGAAATCATGAATAATTCTTCACTTAACCTTTTTTATTTGAAGTTCAGGGGCTCTTAGAATCAAAGATTCAATCTTTCATCTTTAATGAACAAGATTTATTTATTATTACAGCCTCCCAATTCTAAGTCTAGGTTTTCCTTCAGAATCTTTCCTCTTCTTATAACCAATTTAATCCTGTATAGCAATGCCATCATTCCCTGTTAAGAGTTTACCTTTAATACCTTTTCTATGGAGAGAAATAATAATTATTTAATTTATTATAGTTAGTTAAATGTGAAATGTAATTCACTTAAAATACATTACTAATGCCTCCAACTACAAAAATATTTAAAACATACTGTCAGTTGTGAAGAACTAAAGAATCTACTCAGAGGGAAACATGAAGACACCAAAAGTAATGAATTATTCAATTCCTGACTGTGTGGGAAGGATAAAGCATCCTGCAGTGATGGATTGACTTTCATCTTTTCAATAATTTTTGTCTATCAAATTAATTTTATTTTATGATAAAGGAAGAAGCTGATCAATTGTTAAACAAATTTAATCTAACCGAGGATGAAGTAAATTCATATGTTCAAAAGGAGAGTTTTTTTGACCATAGATATTATTATTAGATGGTTTTAGTTGGGGTTCGGTCAGGGTAGATCCAAAAAAAAATACAAATTCAAAAAAATGTATTTTTTTTTTTTTTTAATCTTAATAATTTTTTTGGATCTACTTTGACCGAACCCCAACTAAAATCATCTAGTAAATCCATATGATACTATGATTCAAAAATTTTGTTTACTTAAGGGGAAAAATTTTAGTATATGAGCATAGTAGATTTTTTCAGTTCATCACTTGAAATGAAAGTAAATTAAATCAATTCATTAAATAAATTAAAACTCTTCATTTTTATCTGATTTGCATCTAATGGGCAGGAATTGCTCGCTAGGTGATTTGACTGAGGTTTTGTTAATTAATAAAATTAAATAGGGTATTTAAAATGTTTTTTATAAGAAAAGCCACCCTTAGTTTTATATGACTTTGAGGGTATTAGAAGTTGAAATTTTATTGTCTGAAAAAGTTAAGATTCAATGTAGGTTGGTAACAGATGTACAGATGAAACCACAAACTTGTCAGTATATGTTATCAGAGATTGACTTATTAAAAAAATAAAATGATTTAAAAATGATATTACAGGATTAAAGAAGAAAATTCAGAAAGATTAAATAGGGAACTAGAAGAAAAAATTTAATAATATTCAACAGTTTTAAAACAACAATTTATATTGTGCAGAAACAGAGTAGTAATTGGATTCCAATCAATCTTAGAAAATAAATATTAAGAAAATTACATAATGAGCACAGCAGGAAACAAAAAATCTCGAGCAAAAAACTTAGACTGTTAACCAGGGATCGTGCAAGATAAGAAAAAAAAATTTAATTTCATCCCACCTACATTAAAAATTGTCATCAAACACTTAAAAAGTACAAGATCCTCAGGACCCATGACAGCTTTCAGCATAATTTACATAATCTTTATTTAGAGCACTTTCTAATGGTCAACTTCAGTATCGGGATTGGGCCTGATCGGTTTGCTCTGCTCTCTCCCCCTTTTCCCCTCTTTACCTTTAATATATCCTCCAGATGTCTCACAAGACCACTGGTTTACTAATTGAGCATCCTCATTTCTAGAGTATATATATATAGAGTTCATAACCCTAGAATATATTGAATGATTAGCCTGAAATGGTCCATTAAGAAGAAAGAAAAATGCAGTTTTTATTGAGTGGAATAGCATCAATAGTAGTGGCTAATTGTAATTCTTTGGATTGATTCCTGAGGAAGGCAAGACATAATCTGCTATTGATTTAGTGAACCTCTAATCGTGATTCATTTTCAATTTGCAGTTCAGGTAAACCCCCTACTCATAATTGTACAATTTTGCTGTGAAACTCCTAAAATATTTCTTTTTTTTTTTTAAACATTTATTTGTTGTTTCTTTACTCTATACTAAATGTTATGCTTGCTACATTAAAAAGTTTTTTTTTTTTTTGTACTGGTACTTGATATTTCAGGTTATCCCACAATCCTATTTGTCCAATTTTGCTCTAGCCTCAAGTCATCCTTTTATATTTAAAGCTATATGACATATTTTAATAACAAAAAACAACTGATTGCAGCTTTTAGAACATAAAAATAAAATTTGCAGTAGTGTTGGAGAACTTCCACTTCTGATTACATTTTTTTGTGTTCCTCCTAATATATATNATTTTTTTTTAAATAAATGAACATATCTATATTGTGTGTGTGAACATAAACTAAATATTGTGCCCGCTAGGTGGAAAAAACATTTTTACTCACTCGACATTTCAGGAAATTCCCACTCTTAAGTGTTCAATTTTACTGTGTTATTTCTAAAACATTTATTTTACAAATAAACATATCTGTACTTCATTTCATAATTAAAACTAAATATTTCTCTCAAAACATGGAACAAATTCTTTGTACTCTCACCTGACATTTTGTTGAAGACTCACTCCTATTTGTCACATTTATTTCAACAAAACATATTCAATCAATTTACATAATATAATTTCATTAAGAAAACAACTAATTTGACCTCTTAAGCTGTAAAGATTAAGAAAGCCTCACTCCTATTTGTTTCATAATATATCTTTTATAAATTAATAAATCTTTATTGAGTTTCATCATTATAAACTAAATATTACGCCCACCACTCCGAAAATGCTGGGTGAGTCATGAAAATTTGATCCAGATGGCATGACATTCCCTTTTGCCTTTATGATTGCCCTGAAGATGGCTTATGATATATGGCGAAACATTGGCATGTAGAAAAAAATACACATGTTTTAAATTGTATTTTTTGGATCAACCTTGACCGAACCCCAACAAAAAAATCTACTAATAATCTATGGTCAAAAACTCTCCATTTGACATTTAAGGTTTTTATTTTAAGCTGGCAAGCTGCTTTTATAACTTCTTGGAAGTCTAGAGGGGTCTATACGGATTTTCAAGTAAGCCTTCTTCCCATCACAAGACAAAGGAAGCAGGTGTCATTCTTCAATTGTCCCCTTCTCGTACAGGTCTGGTTCTGAAGCAACCTACTTCTATAGTCAATAAATGCAAGGGAATAGAATAAAAAAATCTATTTGTCTCAGCCAGGGCTCGAACCTGCATCTCCTGCTATCCGGCAAGCGCGTAAACCGGTTACACCACCGAGACTAGCCAGATAATCTATAAATTCCCCGCACTCGTACCGGCAGTCTAAACCTCCGAGTAAGACGAATACATCATCTTATGCTCGAAGGAGCTGACATTGTCAAGCTATTTATTAGACTCTCGTTATTTACTTTTATTTATTTGTATAAATTTTGTATTCGTTGTGGTATTTAATCCCACGCAAATTTTAAACAATAAATGCAAGGGAATAGAATACAATTCTATCTGCCTCAGCCAGGGCTCGAACCTGGATCTCCTGCTATCTGGGCAAACGCGTTAACCCGTTAAACCCCCAAGACTAGCCAAACAACTCATTAAATCCCCGCATTTTCACCAGGAGTCTAAACCTCCGAGAAAGACGAATACATCGTCTTATGCTTGAATGAGCTGACATTGTCGAGCTGTTTATTAGACTCTCATTATTTACTTTTATATATTTTTATAAATATTGTTTTAGTTGTGGTATTTATTCCTACGTAAATTTTAAACAATAAATGCAAGGAAATATAATAAAAAAACTATCTATTTCAATCAGGACTCGAAGATCCAGGTAAGGTTTTACACTAACTTTGCTCTATACACTTTTTTAAGCAGATTTCCCGAGAAGAAGTTAATCTATTTAATTATTCTATATGTATGTTCATAAGCGCTCAAGAGTCTGTAATTTTAAAATATTAAATAAAACAAAATTCGGTATTTAAAATGATTTTTGGTACATAAATTATTTGGATTTTTATTTTCCAAGCTTAATCAATCAGAAATCCTTAATTTCAGAACGAACTTTTCTGAGCATACCTTTTATTGATCTCTCTGGCTTATGAATAAACTCATTTACTTCTATTAATGTCCATCTTTAATGAAACATGAAAAATCTGATTGGGTTACCAAGTTCCTGCATGGCAATTTTTTTTTTTTTTTTCAAAAGCCATGGTTTAATAAGTGCTCCAGGAGCGCCGGTGTGGTATGTTCCTGTTCATGTAATCCTGGTGATGCGCCTTCAATTACAAGGTTGTGGTATGGAGAAATAAAAGCTTGTCCAGAAGCATTGATTTTTTGGAATAGATTGGCTATCAATAGATAGCGGCTCTTTCATTTTAATGACCCCGAGTGGGTGAACGCGAGTTAAAATAAAAATAAAATAAATAAATAGTAGTTTTTGCGACGTCATATTTTAAATGTCTATTTTGTTTAAAACACTTTATTCCAGATCAGTGCTTTCGTGTTTATTATTTTATGCTCATAAGAAATGTCAGTATTCACATAATGTAACGAAAAATATTCTAAAATTTAGTGATGATTAAAGACGAACATAGTTTAAGTCCTGTTTTAATCACTGGACTTGTTTACCGATAAGTAGTGTCTGATTTTTTTAAAAAGCTCTTGTCCCAGCTCTGTTATTTTAGCTCTTTGCCAAACAACAAAAGGGAGGGAACTAGGAAAACTTGAAACGTCCAGGTTATGACACTTTTGACATTGTTTATTTTAGGCTTTGAATTATTCTTCAGCCTAAAGGAAAATGACTACTGAAGAATCCTTTGACTTATTTATGTCAAAGCAGTGCAGTCAAAATGAATGTACTGCTGTTGAGGTAATTACATTTGAACATTTCAATCATTTAAAGTTTACTTTTTGAAGATTAGGTTTTATTTATTTTCCATATTCAAAAGTGTTTTCAGATTTTAAATATAAAATTTATTGTTTTACAACTCTTTGTATATTAATCTTGTTGGAATTTTCTCTAGTTTTATTAGATATAAAAGTATAGGGACGTTAAAAATATTTGACTAATGTAATTTTATCTAAAAAAAATGTTTTTTAGTTAAAATACTTCTCAGCTACATCAGTGCTCTTACAAAAGTTTCTAATGAATTTATATGCTTAACATGCTAACTGCATATTTTAATGTAAACTAATTCAAAGAATTAAAATATTAGGTATCTGCTCTTTCTTATTTCTAGGTTATTTTAAGTGAATTATTGGCAGAGTTAATGTTTGAGTCTCTGACAATAAATGTGCCTAGCTCTTCCTAAAACAAAAATCTGTTCTTCAATCTAGGATTATTAATTGGCTTCCTTGTGGGTGTGGGAAACATTAAAAATGCTGATAGAGATGAACCCTTATAACTCTTTTAACTCCTAGTGAATCAATGTTAAGATGTCATTCTACAGATAATATTCTACAGATTTTCTATTTTACAGATAATAGTTTTATAATGGTACATAGAAATTGGTTTATAAACATTTGGCAGGGGATCTCTGAGTTCTTTGGAAAATTCACACAAAGTATGTTTAGCCTTTCATGATGGTTGCCACATTTTTGTTGGCAAGTAGATACAGCTTATACTAATGGGATTTTTGCTTTTCAAAGGGGAAGGAGGACACCCTTAAATAAAAATTTTGTAGGTAAGATGTTAGATCTCTGGGAATAAGTTGATTGCCTTATGGGATGTTTCTTAAGGCAACTCTGCCCTGTGTGGATCTCCTGTTTAATTATATATACCTAAAACAGACATCCTCGTATTCTTCATGTATAGTTTCCTCTTTAGTTCCCTTTTTATATTTTAAAATATAATATCTTGTTTACAGTTATAGCCCATAATTTCTTACATTGAAAAAGTTCAGACCTCATTTTATCCATCCAAATTTTGGTCTACTGACAATCAGTTCCTCTTTACCAAGATTTCATTTATTCCCTCTACTTCTTCACCACTGTTTTAATTTTAGGCTCAATTGAAATTGACTTCCTTGTGCCCATCTTATGACACATTCCTCTTTGTTGGGCCCTTAGAAGCATTACAAGTTTTACAATGCCTACACCAGCCCATCATGTCATCATTACCCTCCAATAAGAAGTCCAATTGGGCCCAATAAGTTTTCACATCCTTTGATAGGGTGCAAACCTCATATCAAGATGGTCTTCCTTATCCCGATACTAAACACTACTTCGTGTATTTCAAATCAGGATCCTTGCTCTATTCTTTAGCTAGCTATGCATTTTCCAATCTCAAGTAACAACAGGTACTCTTCTCACTCTTGCTTACTTCTGCTGGTGAGAGTAATGAATGCAGTCTTCCTTATGCGACCTAGGAAGAGCATCAGAATTCTGGTGAAAATTCCCAATCTTTTTTTCTTTTGCTTCTTGGATGTCCCATATGACCGCAGATCCTGCAATGAATCTCCTTACTTGTTTTGAATGCCTCATGAACCCATTTCACTGTATATTCTATGCTGGGGACCATTTCAAATTCCACCTCTACATCACAAACTCAAGCATGACCTGCACTGATTGTTTTACTTCTTCAAATTTCATAACCTATAGCCAGATTAGTTTTACAGTTTCCTGGCTTGGAAAATAAGTCTAAGAATTTATCTACTATTAGGCTCTTGTGTTCTGTTAATTAGCTGTGAATGGTACAACTAGTCCAGATGTTATTGTTATTACTTTTAAGTAGGAGTATAAACAACACTTTTTTATATGCCAAAAATAATATTTTTTTATTTAGTATTAAGTGTGCAACTTTTTGAGTAGTGGATACTCTAGTTTTTTTTTAAAGAATGTTCATAAAAAATCATTGACAGTTTACATTTCATCTTTTCAGTCTGAGGTTGATAGTGATAATGATCCGTTAGTTGGAGAAGATCCCCCAACCACCCTCAGAATGTTATTGGAGAATGCGTTGTTTAAAGATAGTGAATTTATTGATAGGTGCCAGCATGGAGGCCTAATTATGCAAAATCCTCCCTGCCTAAAGTGCAAATCTTCTATGGTAATTTGATTTTATTTATATTCATTATCTAATTTTCATTTGTTTATTTGAAGTAGTTTTTAAAGTGATACAACAAATGTAGTAGAATTAATCTCTTAATGATTTGTTACTGTTTTTTTTTTTTTTTTTTATAAAGAAATTTGAATACAATATTTTTAAAAGTCTATTGTCTCAAAAGTATTTTCTTGAGGGGACATAAAGGAAATGTATCAAATAGTTAGATTTTTGGGCATTATGTTGTATCAATGGTTGTAGTTCGATTATTATAAGTTGGTAAAAATATTATTATATTGCTAATAATCTGCAAAATAATGATATTAATTTTCTACATTATTTTTTATACAATATTATAATAAATAATGATGCTATTACAAATTTTTACTTGTTCAACTTTATATTTATTCTGGCATAGAGTAGCCGTACGTTCTAAGGTAGGTGTAAGTAATATACAGCTTATGCTCTGTCGGGATCTACTATTGGGCTCCTGTGTTCTGGTAATTAGATGTGAACGGTTAGTCCAGATGTTATTGCTATAACTTTATAGTTAAACAACACTTTTTTTATTCTTAGATGATTTTAGTTGGGGTTCGATCAAGGTAGATCCAAAAAAAATAATACTAATTTTAAAAAAGTGTATTTTTTTAAAAGATTATCTGCCAATGGCTTACATTGTAAGCCATCTTCAGGGCTGTAGACATAAAGAATAAACTAATAAAAACTGCCCTCACTAAACATGTTTTTCATGAAGAGCACACATTTGATTTCGAGAGCATAACCATTCTTTCCACTGAACCCTATGATGTGTTCATATATAGGACATAGAACAAATTTCTTCAACTTATGGTTTTAGAATGTTGAAAATGTTTGAATAAGTTGAAGAAATTTGTTCTATGTCCATTCTGTCCTTAACTGGATAGTGTTGTAAATTAATGTGAACCGTTTCAGATGAAAGGCGTTTGTGTTCATAGGGTTCAGTGGAAAGAATGGTTATGCTCTCGAAGTCAAATGTGTGCTCTTATATCTCTGATATATAGATAAATTACATCCTGCATTCTAAGAATAGATAATAGAGAATTAAAGATAAACAGAAAATTAAAGGACATAATTAATAAATAAATAGGTTAAAATTTTGCAATAAAATTGATATGTGCTTGTCAGAATTAAAAGTTAATCCGAAGGTTGCCTTACATTTATATCTAGTAGACGCATCTTATTCATAGATTACTCTGTCATTGAGAGTTATCCTCTTTCTGATATATCAGTGAATAAAGAAGAAAAATAAATTTTCAGTTGCGCATGATTTCTTTCCTTGAACTTTCTTGTATGAGGTATTATCATTTTGTGATGTTGAAAGGCTTCACTTGAGCTTTTTTTTTCTTTACAGTCTGTAGCTTTTTTATGTTCAAAAATACACTTTTTTTTGACATTTTTTTAGGTCACAGTTGTTTAAAGGGTGTTTATTTCCACATATGGGATTGTTGGCTACTTGTTATAAAATTTTGTTCAGAGGCAATTGGCCATTTCTGATGTTTGTTTTTTTAGAGAGAGAGAGAGAGTTTAGGGGACCCAAAAATTATAAATTTTTTAAAAAACTGTGCCTCCCTAATCTTTGGTGTAAGATGAAATTAGAAAAGTAAAAAATTATTACAGCAGCTATATTTATGCAGACTGATAAGAAAGAGCATTTAAGTTCTCAGAAAAACAAGCTGCTACAGAGCTTAGAGGGCTATAACTGCTTTCAAAATCAGCTGGGTTGAGGAGTAAGAATTGAAAATCACAGTAAAATTTATATAAACATGATTTTACAAAGAACTACTTAATTCAGAGCCAAACTCTATCTTAGTATGATATAAATCTATTTATTAAAATATATCTGCATCAAAGCCAGTGTTATTTTCAAATATTAAAAGTCCAGAATCATGAAATATTTCAAACTTGATGCAATTTTTGTGTTGCAAAAATGTGTTGAATTTATCTTGATCTTATTACATATTTTTGATATTATTAATTAATTTATTTTATAATTATTTTGTTTGGTTGTGGTTTTTTATCCCTTGTAAATTTATACAATTAATGAGAGGGAACAGAATAAAAAAATCTATCTGTCCTCGCCAGGAATCGAACCTGGATCTCCTGCTATCCGGGCCGGTATGCTAAACCATTACACCACAAGGACCGAGTGGATTACACCAGTCTTTGTGGTGTAATGGTTTAGCATACCGGCCCGGATAGCAGGAGATCCAGATTCGATTCCTGGCGAGGACAGATAGATTTTTTTATTCTGTTCCCTCCCATTAATTGTTTAATTAATTTATTTAAATTGATTCACATTTAAGATACTATTTTGAATTATTGACTTTCTCGCCTAAATTAATGCCAAGTTGCTTATGTAAAAATAATGTAATTATTTTTCTTTCCTTCTGTCATATATCTTGATCCAAATTGGTAGATACACTTCCCTTCCTTACCTTTATCTTTGTGTCATTTCTTTTGATATATGCTCCTCTTTAAAACCTGAAGGAAGTTTCAAATTATATATTTTTTTCAGGTTCTTGTAGAAGATCCACAAATTGTAGATGGCTTAGAGTGGAGTTGTTCAAATTGTTCTTACCACCAGTCAGTTCGTCATGGTTCCTGGTTTGCAGATATTGAGCAGTGCCGGCTTAAAGATGTAATACTGATACTCTATTGTTGGTCTCGTAATTACACAGAACAGTTTTGTCAACATGAACTGGAATCTTTTGAACCGAGGGCTGTACCCTTTGTTTACTCTAAGTGTCAACAACTAGTCAAGAAATATTTTACACATGAGGCTTGCAGTATTGGCTCTGAGGGAGACACAGTTGAAGTAGATGAATTCCGGACTTCAAATGGGATTCACTTAGTTGGTGGTGTTGAAAGGAAAAACACCAAGAACGTTTTTTTCAGGATTTTACCTGAAAATTGGACTCGTGATGATCTTGTAACAGCAATAATAGATAATATAACCACTCAGACATTTATACATTTTCAAAATAAAACACTTCTTGAAATACTTGACAAGGAAGGGATACAATATTTGGACCAAGTGTGGAAATTAAAAGTAGAGGCAACCCAAAATTTAGAAACCACTCTAGTAAAATCTTTATGGGCCGTTTTTGAGAAACAGTTTGTAAATAAAGATATTACAGAAAATAATCTTCAAGAATTTTTGTTTAGGCGAAGAATGGAAGCTGCCAAAGATCCATTTTTGTTCCTTATATCAAAAATAAATATTCTTTATCCTATTTCTTAGAGTTAGAATTTTGTATAAAGAATAAGAAGTTAATTTTTTTTATAATGTGTAAACTGATATAGCTGTTTAAACTATAGTAATAGTATTTAGTAAAGGCCAATTTTATGGTATTTCAGCTCTTTTTACATCTTGTTTACTAAAATCTCTCTTTTTGTTCTTTTTAATAAATTTGTATGTATTTTTTAAATACATAAAAATTTATTTATAAATTTCTATGCATTTTAATTTTTTATAAAATTAAAATGACCTGCCTTTCAAATAAATTGTACATAAAAAAGTTTTAAAAGAATTAGATATTGGTTTTTCCTAGTAAAACCTATTTATGCTTTCAGGAATATAGTTGTTTCTTTTTGAATTGATTAAATATTTCTAATGAATCTACAATCATTAGCTGTTTTTTCATGTGTAATCTAAAGTTTATTTTTTTAATGAAACATAATATTTATCATGTATTATATTTACCTAATAATAAATAATTTTTTAATAAATGAAACTTGGGTTTTCATCTAGTTTTTCCACAAATCTCTTATCAACATTGGATTAGTATTCTACTGAATTTTTTTTTATGGTATATCAAATCCTAATGCTTTTGAAAACATAAAGTAACCTTATTATAGCATTGGGAATTTAGTGCTAAAGCTATTCTTATTTTCTCTGATAACCTCTACTCAATTTCCAAAATTAAAGAACTTGTATGTTATTTTTGAAGTGTATCCAATAGGCTCAGTGCATTTTTACTGCATTAATATTGCCAACAATGGCAAAATGATTTTATATTGGTATAATTATTTATCTGTGATGAAATATCTTAAAATATAGTGCTTAACAATAATGCTTGGAAGTGATACCCGCCACATTTCTCAGATCCTGAGCAGAATTCACTTTTAACTGCCTAACATTCCTCATTAACTAACTCAGGCAAGACTGTCTCAGCTACTTTCATTTCAGAACATAGGAATTTCCTAGGGAAAGATGATATTTATACAGACAGTTTGGAGGGAGGATGGCTATGATAACTAGACCATTTATAAACATCTACATTAATAAAAAGCATCATTTCAATTGTAGCATCATTAATAAATGTTTCAAAATTGTAGGCTGTGGTTCCTTAAGTTATTGACATTTCACAGGAAATTTATAAAAATCACAATGTAAAACTACACACATGACTGACATAAAGCTTGAACAACTTTTGTAGGACCCTAAAGACAAACTATGCTTATGGTTCAGGGATTTTGAGAATATAATGCATTTGTGGGACTCAGTACTTTAAAAAGAGATTAACAAATCTCCATTTGTCTTAAGAATCATGTTGCTTCCACAAAGAATCAACTATCGAGTCAGATATTGCAGAACATTTCTCATCATACAATGACACATACAAACTAATTTGATAAAACAAAGAATTAGTTAAGGTGATATATAGATACTGACAAAGTCAGTTAGGGAAGCTGTCTAAATTATCAAACCTAAGCATCACCAATATATTTCCTTGGAATTTTTCAAAGCATTAACATTGAGTCTATGCTGAATCTCATTTTCACAAGGAAACATTTGTAGTTATTTATAAAATAGGACTTAGTGGGTAAATTAAAATTGCTATAGGTGTACAATTCTATGAAATTACAGAATTAACTATTTACTAAAGAGGAAGGAGAAAAATTGTGTTGCTATAAACTAAGATGTTATTATTGCTTTTGTTATAAGCAGAAGCTAATCACCTGCTACTTCAAGTTCAATTTATTTACTTGAAGCCTGCAGGCATTGGCATTTCTCTGCTTTTTAAAGATTTTTTTTTAAATTGCTCTTCTGATTAATAATGCCTCAATTAGATTTTAGGTGTGCAGAAAAAAAAAAGGAATTCATGAATAAAACACAAAATAAAAAATTTCTCAAGCTTAAATGCAAACTAAATTGTTAGTTTCTAAAATCAAAACAGCTTCCTCATAAACATATAGTGTTGACTATAAATATGTCAAAGAAACAAATTTTAATAAAGTAAAGAGATGGACGTTTGCAGCATATTTTACTTTTTAAATTGGAAAAGGAAAGGAGATGAGAAAAAAAGAAAAAATAAGAAATTTAAAAGTTAAAAATAAAACCACTTTAAAATTATTAAAAAGAGTTATTGTCTAAATGAATATAAGAGTATATCCAAGTTCTATACTGCTCTGTTCTCTAGAGGAAGAAAGTGATTGATACTAATGCTTACAAAAATGTGATAGATATTGTTTTCGGGCTTTAATGAAGAAAAAGCAAGCCTTTTATCTGAATCCTGGCTGATGGGCATGCCAGAATTCTGAGAAGTATATTGCTAAATTTTTTATTTTTAAATAATGGACATATTAATTTTTTAAGCTCATACTATTTATATAATAGTAATTTAAATTGTTGACTATTTGTCGGTATTGCATTTTTAAATTGTTATTTGTATTGTAATCATTTTTATATCCTGTTGTAATGTAATTCCTGTTAGCATTTCAGTCTAGTACTCCGGTGACCAACATCCACATCCTCTTTGATAATTACAGCCATCTTGAATACATTTATTGCCAAATGTTTTTTTTAAAAAATCCATCCTTAAGCCAAGTTCTTCAGCATCTCAAGTCCTCAATGGGAGTCATTGAATGATTTAAGATAGAAATTATTATGTCTATATGATATTATTATGTAGTTTATAGTTGCTTGAAGAAAAAAGAGGATATTTTATTGATGTCTAATGAAACAAAGTAAATATACTATAATGTGTGCTGTGATTAAATTTCTTACAACCTTAGAGATCCTGGTGAAATTAAAATATAAATGAATTATAATTTAATTAATGTCATAAGAGGTAAACCAAATATTTCAATAATAGGGCTGTATCAGTTAAGAGAAAGACATTTATTTTTTTGAAATGGCCTTTATATAAAAGAAAAGAGATCTTTATGCAAATTACTCATAAGAGGATTCTTGTTCAAGTTCAATTTTTTGGCAGCCTAGTCTAAGCAGATGTAGCTTAGAGAAAAATTGTGACGCATGAGCTATATAAACTAAGCTGATTTCTCATTTATCATTAAATATGACCATTGATTAGAGTGGATGACTGATTTGACCATAAAAACTTAATTTGGGCTTAAGAGGAATGTCGCTGTGTCTCACTCTAAATGCCTTAATTCATTCTTCAATATCTTCCTTGTTGTGCACCCTTATCTTATAGATCACAAATGTTAGAAAATTATTTTTTACACCTATTACTTGTTTTTATTTTACATAATTCTGGGATTAATAAAGATATTGATGATTTACCGTTTCTTCTTCTGGGTTGGACCGTGTCAAATTGTTGTTATTTGCCGAGCTTTCGCACATCATGTGATGGCTTCTTCAGGGCTGAAAATACTTTTGACGACCGTCGAAGCCTACGTGAACAAAAGATATTGATGATGGTTCAATTTGGGCATGTTTTAAATTCCCTTCCCTCTTATCTGATTACATTAAAAACCAAATCAAAAAATAAAGTTTGCAAAATAAATCAGAAATACCAATCTCTAGATGAGGGCCTACAACAGAGATTTTTTAATTTGAATTATTACTGTAAAATCCAATGAAGCTATAAAACAAATAATAAGATATTGATGAATATGTCAACAGTATGTATTAATTTAAAGAATAAGCTTTAATTACATTGTATTTTTAATAATTGTAATAATTTTAATTAATACAACTGAGCATTGCATGTGTGAAATTGAATAGAATCTCTCGAGATGGACGTATATACCTTTGTTCTTAGTTTTGTCAGAAAAAAAAAAAAAAAGGAAATACGAGGATTAGTATGTTTTTGTTAATAAGTAACTGTCAAAAAACTTTCCATAAGAACCAGATCAGATCTACAGGATAAGAAAAGTGACATAAACAATATCGAATTTAGCTATTACATTTATAAGAGAATGACAATAGAAATTTAAAAAATAAACTTACAAAAAAAGGGATTTTGTCCAATTTCTAGAAATATTAAATAATTTGTTTATCGGATCTCACAACGAAAACGATTCTGTTGATGTAATAATAACTGGAACAATGATAATCAGAAAATTATTTGAAAAGGGATTATAAGGCGTAAAGTTATTATCATAAGTTATAATTATTAGACATGAGTAAGGAAACTTGGGAAGAATTAGAAGTAGAAAATTAGAGCATAAAAAATGTGTTTAAAAGTTTTGCAAGAATTGAAAAGAAATAATGAAGGAACATAATACAGTTAAAAACAAAATATTACGAGAAAAAGGAATCTTAATTTTGGGAGAAACCCTTTTTTAGGCTTGATTTGATGTTTTTTTAAAACATCAAATGTTAGCTATAAATTTTAAATGTACAATAATAAAATTAAAAGAAAAGTTTTAGAGGAAGTAAATAAATATCATTGAAAAAAAAAATGGACTTCCAATGAAAAAACTCTAAAAAATACAATACAATAGGAGGTGATTGAGACCAATATAGAAATAATTACAAAGGATAGCAAGTGATGATAAACAAGCAAGAGATAATTCACAAAACTTCTGGATCCTAGGAAAACAAGATCCCCTAACTCTCTTATGAAACACACTTCGCAAGCTCTCAAAGATCCTTACTTGCAAAGTAACAAAGAGGAGGGCTAGAGATAGCGGTTGGATTCTTTTCTGAGCTTTAAGCCATGAGAGGCATCAGCGCACATTGCAAGTCTCCTCAGAGCTCTTTGAAGAAGTGATTTGGGATGAGGGAATGGGAAATACAAAGCTCTTGGAAGCTTGGCCACTTTCTCGGCAAATATGTCGTTCTGCTTCCACTGGTACAAGAGGATATGTCAAACACCTTGAGGAGGCAGCGTCTCTCATGACATGATCTCCGTAGTGTGAGGAGGCAACCATTCTATAAGTTTCAATAGTTGTAGAGGGACGCAGCTACGCGCCCAACCTGTAACAATCAGATGTAACCGGATGCTGCTGAGATCTATCAGGAACACCATTACTGATCTGAAGCTGGGATCAAGAAGAGCGCAGGTCCGATCCTGGGCTTGTGGTACTAATGGAAGAGGTCCTGTTAACAGGAGATGTCACTCAGTGGTCCATTAGTGCGAGGTTGTCTCACAGCTTGAAGCCGCCTTCTGCCAGGACTCTACATTCACCACAGAGTAACACATGCTCTCAAGGATTGTGTTATTCCCCATCAATTATATTTGAGAAGCATTACGTGACGTCAATAATTCTCAAGCTTCTCTCGCGTTCGGACAAGTTATACATATTTACAAATACTATAGCTTTAAGTTTATGCAGATCAATTAAATAAATTAATCTACAATTATATACATTGAGTTCTTTTGTGATCTATTAACAGCTATGTGGATTGCTTTGTGTATGTGTATGTGTATATATATATTGTACAGTTTGTAGGATCCAGCCCCCATCTCCAAGTTCCCTGCACGTTCTAATAAGAACTGTCTCGCTGGAACCGCGCAAACTAAACAGATTTTTAATTTTCCACTAATGACGGGCATACATAAAATAAGTAATTTGCTTATTTGATCTTAAAAGTCGAAGAGGGAAATTACGAAGACTGGCACTAGAATTTTCTAGAAGGGAGAGTGAGGGAAGGGCTTAACCATCATAGTTATAATTTAGATACTACCATTAGAAGTGTTTTCTTAAAAAATTGATTGTACTAGAAAATTTGAATAAAAATACATCTTTTATACAATTTTATGAAGAAATATTACGTTTAAACAAATGGAGAATTCATAAGCCTTTCCCAAAACCTCTTTACCAACATTCCCCTCATCCCTACATTTTTTTTCAGCCGAAAATAAATTTATCAAACCTATTGCAAATGAAAAGCCTAAACACAAAATTTGGTTTCTTTAAAAACGTAACTCGAATTATACCAAATATAAATGTTGCTAAATGCATTTGTAATAAATGAAGTTCAGCCCATTTCTTTGTGACGCAAAAAATGAAGATATTAAATATTTAACATTTTACAATTTTAAATTTTTGTCTCCCAAAACTCCGCCCATATATATTCATTAATGTATTACCCGAACCTTATGCTGTTTTCCGTAAGAAAATAAGGTTTTTTTTTTTCTGTTCGTTGTTAGCATGACGCGACATATGACATTTTTTTTTTTTTTTTTTTTTTACAGATATACACCAATCTTACTTAGGAAAAGCTAAAAATATGATCTCTCAAAAAATATAAACACACACACAGATATTTTGGTGTTGTTTTGATTGAAAATTTCGTGGAAAATGGAGAGAACTGCTAGTTTACTCCCCTTTTATCTGACTTAATTTGATTATCTGTCAGAAGAAATTTCATAATTCGGTAGAAATAAGGGAAGAAATAAATTGAAGCACCACAAGGGGGCTTCAATTTGGAATAATCATATTTTTTATTTAAGTTTTAAAGAATTTAGAATTACATTCTTTCAGCTTATGGTTGGGACAGAGACTTAGAAGAGAAGAGATAAGGAATTTTATAGTGAAAAATATAAATTCAAATATTTAAATGTTTTTAATTTATATTTAAATAAAAGGACAGGGAATCGACAAATAATTAGAGGGAAATACGCTATTGAATTTTTTTATTTTTTTGATATCACTTATATGGCCATTTTAAATGAGAGAACTGAAGGGGATTGAGAGGGGAAATTCTGGCGAATTTGGTTGGGGAAGTTAGATCATAGATTACTTTGCATTACTGTGCTTCGTAGACGGTTTTACGGCCGACAAACAAATATTCTTAGACCATTTACCAACAGTTCTAATTCTGAAGGTATATCGGGAAGAAAAGATAAATATATATTACCTTTACTGCTTTAATTTTGTTGGTCTATCACAGATTAAAGTAAAATATCAATAAAAACTAATGTAAACAACCATTAAAAATACTACTATAAAATAAATATTGATATTAATGCAATTAAAAGACAAGTCCTCTATTAGTTGTTTTAATAGAAAAAGAAACAGAAAAAATGGTTTGATGCAGGCTTAAATAATTAAAAAAATTAGACGAATATTTAAATGTACATATATAAGATAAATAATTCAGAGAATGACAGGGGGAGTAAACAACAGCTAAATAAGGAGTAACAATTAATCTGCCAACGTAAAGAAAATAACTAAACAATAAATTTATTTAATAAGTTAAAAGAATATAAGAACTACAAGAGAATTTGGGAGAGAATCAGAAAAAAAAATTCAAAATTTTTATATAATATTCAACCAAGTCATGATAACATGCAGTATGCTGAACTTGACATGATTAATGAAGAGCTAAATAAACCATCCAACTTAATGGAGTTTCAAATAATTATTAATTTACCAATAAATAATAAAACTTTTGGGACAGAGAGCTTAGGTCTTCATAAGTTTATAAGTATCGGTCATAGGTTCATAGATGTGGTGGTCATTATTGTAGGCTTTTGTGCATGCTCTCGGAGGAAGGCTTGGTTGTGGAGTGCGCATGTGCCTGCTCCATCCGCACTCCACCATGCCTTGGACCTAAACTGTTATTGTTTTTAATAATATTTTTGATACAGGAGAAATTCTAAACTATTTCCAAAACTCCACCATCTTTCACAAACATTCATGCACAAAACAGGAGATCAGATTGAACCGCACAACTTTAGAGGTATTAGGAAAATTGTTCCTTCTACTGACTCGAGGATTGAGCGTTGGTCAGACAACAGAAATATAATAAAGGGACACAAGTAGGTTTGTGGAATTACAATTACAATAATATATAAAATTTGAAAAGAACAATCAAATTGAAGTTAGAATAGAAAGAAACGAGAGAACGTAAATGCCTTGTTTTTGTAGATTTGACGGCTGTTTTTGACTGGGTAAATCGATGGGCATTATTTTTCAGTGTTTAGTCTTGACGTGTCGAGTGAGCAATGAACCACCTGACAAATTTGTATAAAAATTTAATAAGGAATATGGTGTAAAGAATGATATCAGATTTCTTTAAAGCAACCATAAGACTAGATAATTTCAAACTGAGATGATTTGGTCACTTGGTGCTCTTATTTTTTTTTTTTTTTTTTTTTTTTTTTTAAATAATAATTTGGAGGTTACAACTTCAGGAGATCACTCAAATGAAAGAATTAAAGGTAGTATTTGAAGCTCATGCGGACGAAATGTTTTTACAAATTATGTTTACAAATATAAGTGAGTATTTTTTAACAATTTTTAGTGCATGGGGACAGAATAAAAAAAACCTAACTGTCCCAGCCAGGACACTATTACGGGGAATTAAATAACTTATCAGACTTGTCTCGGTAGCGTAAATGGAAAACGCAAAATACGGCCCGGATAGCAGGAGATCCTGGTTCGTGTCCAAAGTGGGACAGTTAGATTTTTTATTATGTTCCCTTGCACTAAAAATTGTTAAAATTTACGTGGGATTAAATACCACAAAAAAAATTTATAAAATTAGTGAGTATTGTTATAAAATACTGAAAGAATGTAAAGTTAAGAAATACAAAATAGCTGTCACGGCTGAGGAATGCTCCCTTGCAATGCTCCCTTTGCATTTCTTGTACAAAATAGTTGTTTTTTGAAGTGGCGGAATATTAGCTAAGTATGATAAATTTGTATTAAATAAGGAAACAATTGAAATAGGTAACGAATACAAATAAATAGGTACCTTACTACGCCCAGCCTTATCATTATCATTGGCCTGTAAGTTGTCGAAGACAAAAACTGCCATTTATGCAATTTGGAACTGTGTACTTAGCAATAAGAGTTCCATTTTTAAAACAAAAATTACTGTTTTTAATGTAGTGTTTAAAACAGTTGAAACAGCGAAAGTCTGCTCAGTAATTCCAATAAGTTGAGAAATTACTCAGCTTTTTCCGCAAAATAATATTTCACTTACATATTACACACTAGCTTATTTGCTCTACCGCCTAAACAGAAAATTCGCCTAATTTACATACATTAGTCTACTATATTTACATTCAAAAAATGGGTTTTTATTAAATAATAAGATTGACAACAGAAAGGATTCTAAAAACCCTAATGAAGGAAATAGTGAAGAAGAATGTATTTTAGTAAAACGATATAGATTTCTTAATAAATAAAAATAATAAATAGAAAATTATAAGTTGGGAAGCAGAAATAAATGAGGAGATGAATATAACAATAAATCGAGAGTAACTTTTAAAAAGATGTCATCAGAACTAACATGGAAAGCTGCTGAAAATTAAAAATAATGGTCATGTACATGCAGTTGAATCATCAGATTTATTTAGAAACAGTTGAGCACATGGATACATTGTGAGGTGACTTCACAGATAAATTCAACAGAAGCGAGGCTTATGGTCACATCTCAAGAGTCCAGAACTCAGCCGCCAGTCGAAACGTCGGCAATAATAAAATAATTACCCAACAATTTTCCAGTATTTTATTTTTCTGTTCCTGGCCGAAACCCTGACTAATTTCTCCAGCATGTACACTTTGTAGTTTGTTCATTCATTTTGTTTGGGTGTTTCAGTATTCAGCGGGCACCTTTAGATTTAACTTAATAACTATCCATTGAAGCATAAACCTTCTCTCAGGAAGCTCATAAATAATCTCTCCGATAATCTCTGTTGTCCGAGCTTTTCATTCATTCATCTTAGTCTTTAGCTCCATTTCAGTTGAGGGTTTTTTAAATCTTCTGTTGTAGTTTTTCAGTCCTAGAAATACATTTATATATCTAGCTCTTCTTTTATTAGTTTCCTGTGCCCTATTAATTAAGAATTACCATTTACGTACAATCCAAAGCCTGCTTGGTGAGTGGTGTCATCTGATTGGGCTCTTAATTAACTGTTTTTCCTAAATATGGCCATTCGCTACGTGGGATTGCATATATTTTTGGTGCAGGGACTTCCTATTTAATATACACATTTGAGAAGGACCGATATTTAGGAATTCAGCCGACAACAGAATTACTGGAAGGTTATCGCGGTTTTATGCGGTTCACTGTGGGCTTGTTGGGAGGTGGTAAATCAGCGACAAGGAGTAAGGTTCGGAAGGGTGGAAATCGATTGGGGGTGGGTGAGGGGTATTTATTTATCGAGAGAAGTGGAGGGCAACCTCAGTTCGCAGTCACCACTCCAAGGATCGCCATCTTCCCATGCACTCTGTACGGATACTGGATACTTTACTGTAAACATAACCACTTAGTTTTAATACAATCTGCTATTGCAGATTCTTTGCTGCAGTGTAGAATCATAAGTCATTCGATAATGATGCAGTACTTTATGGTAATCTCTTATTGCATGCTTAGAAGAGAAGGATTATTTGCAAGGAAATAGGGTATGAAGCATGACTTTTGCCTCCGTTTAGAAATGGAACAATTCCATCTTTAGATTGGTTTTTAGTGTAATTTCAAACTGTTTATTTACATTTACGGTGGTGTTTTTGTGACTAAATATATCCTCCTTTTCTTTTAATTGGGTTCTCTTGCGAACTGAGAATACATTATTTCTATAGGTTTTATTACAATTTTATATAATTTTTTTCTTCCCCATACTATTTATTTCTCTTTGAAAAAATCAAACTTGTTTTAATCTTTTCGTATTCCACTTACACTTTTTAGCTTATTCAATTAATGGATTAATTAAACTAATAGTTCAGCAAGTTAAATTGAGCAAAAATTTAATCTTAAAAATTAAAATTGTACTCTGTACACTGATGATCTTGATAAAAATAGGCGAAAATAAAAGTTAAATTTAAAATTAAAAGTCGAAAATATCCGCTAGGATAAATAGTATGCATCTTTTATAAGACTTTTAGACGAACTGGAACAATGAAATATTTATTTATGCGAAATCCTTACTTTATTTTAAAGTGGCCTTAGTCCATTTGCCAGTTATTTTCTGTTTATTGGAGTTAAATATTTAACTTGACGTTGTCTATCAATAACGCATTCGAGGTTAAATATATTCAGAATAAATATGATAATTTTGGAAAAAAATAAGAATTATTTTAAGTATCATTTAAATCTATATGTATATTTTTAAGCTAATTGATTTAATTGTATTGAATTCACCATCAGATTGATGGTGANTTTTTATTATGTTGAATATTCCCTAGACTTTCAGACCCCTACAATCAATGTTCATGGTAAAGTTTATTAATTTTATGAGTAATCTCATATTTTTCAGAACGTTTATGAGGCTATAACCCCATTCTGATTTCTGTTGCAGTAAAATGGATTTATCAAGCATTTCTATCTTTCTTTTGATCACATCCATTGTAAATGGGGAAACAGAAGAAGCCTGTGAGACATTGCCCTCCGAAATCCATATCACTAAAGGTAATAATCTAAGAATTAAAAAGGGTGAGTTTTACAGAATTCAGGAAAGATTGCAGTTATTAAGCCTACTCTCTTCTAAAAAGTTTTATAATCTTTCTCGATCTTTTCTACTAGATTCAACAAACAAATTGTATTTTCCATGACAATGAAACTTAACGCCATTAGACCATGGAGAATAGTACATATAAATATATATGCTTGTGTGTGTGAGTCTCAATAGTCTAGTGGCCCCGAGCAGTTTTTTATTTATTTTCCAAAAAAAATATTGAATTAATATACAGTAAGGAAAAAAATTTGTTATCTATAAAAATTCGGAAAAAAAAATAAAGCTTTTAGCCTTAAATGTAAATTATTAATTTCTTGCTCCAAATTTCCATACACAAAGGTGTATATAAAGATATCTCTTGTTCTGTGATTTCTCAGATTTTTTTTTATTTTATAGAGATATAAAAGTTTGCCCATTGCCATGGCTGTATGGCCCATATATACATGATCCTAAGTGGTTGAAAGAAAATATGAAAAGCAAAAAACTCGCTGCATTTGTTTAATTTTGAGAAAATTAGGTAAATTACACTGTTCTGCCTATTCAGATATAAACATTAATTTTCTAATAGTTACTCTATTGTTTATTGTGACGTCAGTTTCATCATAACCCAATCATTGCCTTCCCACTATCTTTTACCTCTATGGGAAAGACCTGAATCTCTCTTTTAGTAGTAGAAATCATTGTACATTCCCATGCCTTGTTTTTGACTCTTACTGATTTGATGGAGAGGAATGATGACAGATCAGCAAGACCAAATCACCAACGGACAGTAAGTATACGGATAGTTGTAAATCGAATATTGCAGGGTTTGCAGACTTTTAATAAATATCTCAGGGAATGCCATAACGCTGGTCATATTCTAGTTAAACCGGCTTGCCATGGAATTCCAATTTCAAATTTTAATATTTTTATTTCTTGTCAGTGTTGACTGAAATATATATTTTTCTTTTTACAGCATAAGTTTATTACAATTTTTATGATTTTAATCTTTGAGCGGGTAAATCCTATTATCTTCACCTTATTAATGTCACTGATCTGTTATTCACTATTCTTCAAAAGAATGCATATGATGCCTGAATGTGAATATTTGTCTCAAAAATAAAGTATTAATAATAATTGAGTAAAACTAATGTAACTGTTTGAGCTTTATCATCCTGCATCTAGAAAATTAAATAGTCTTCCCTATGTACAGATTTAAAATAAATAAAATTGAAAACATAATTTACTGGCAGTCTTCATTAGAAAGCTCTATGTTCAAAGAACAAACCATAGTAAACTATTGTGGATGTTTGTATTTTTCTATTTATGAAAGCTGGACAAAAGTAAAACGTATACAGAGCAGTGTAAACACTTTTTTAAAACAAGTTTTATTGTATATATTATAATTATTATTACTACTAACCAGAACATTACAAGTTCACAAAATGTGTAGAATGTAATCACTAATAAAGTTTTATTAAAAAAAACAAGTTTCATTTCAGGGAATGGACTCTCGGTTGAATCGTGTGGAGAACTAAGAAAATACGATCGAGTGACAGTGCACCTAGAGCAAAGAGGTCATCCTTCCTCTAAGAGAACGTGTTCAGTACAGACTTTGGGTAATATTAAGTGGTAAGTAATCATAAGAGTGTTCTTCAAGGAGCAAAAGAAATATAGTCACTGGAGAATTGTAGAGAATTCAAAGAAATGTACTAAGATATGTTACTGTATTAGTGAAGGTTCTGGGAAATTTGCATGACAATATTTATAGTTCATATTTAGAAATCACAAATTGAGGATATACGATATAACTTTCAATAAAATTAATGCAGGTGATAAGATACTTGAGTTAAAGAATTACAATTTTTTAATAGATTTCCCCTGAGGAAATCAACGTATTCGCTCAAAGGATTTGATTCTTCACTTATGTTAGCCTTCTAAGAGGAAGCTAAAAAATCAATGATTCAAAAATTGCTCGTCATGACATCATAACTAATTTCAATTTATAAAGGATAATTCCAAACTTTGTTTGTGACATATATTTTTCGGTTTTAGCTAATTCCCCAAAATATAGTTATTTACATTCGAAAAGTTTTACAGATCTTCATTCTTACACAAATATACACACACACACACACACACACACACATATATATATATATGTATATATAAAACAAAATTGAGTAAATTTATTATTATTTACTTTAGGGAAATATTTGATATTACAAAGGGTGTAAATGTAATTTTTTTACCCATTCATATAATGTAAAATGGTTTAACTTGCAGGGTTGAGCGCCTTGATCCACTCTTTTTTTTCCGTTGACCCAGTGCTAGTTAGAATACCTTAATTTTTCTTCCTTTTTGTTGTTGTCTTTTTGGGCATTTGAGAGCAAGATAATTATTTATTGTTATTAATAACCACCGTTAATGAGGCTTGGGGAATAGGTTTGTTTTGCGCAGATTCTGGCTAACAGAATTTGTTTATTTTTTCTCATTTCTAATGCAAATCATTCATTTGGGTTTCTATTTCATTATAGATCTTATGTATATACTCCTTTGAAGAACCAGATGTGGTACTGGACTAGCAGAGAGAGGGCATTTTGCGAGAATGAGTGTTGTGGAGAAGTCTAGAAAACTTCCATTAGAGCCCTACATGGAAGCAGAAAAAAAAGGAAGGTATAGGCTGTAATGCTGGATGGTGGGGCAAGAAATGTCCTTAGTACTTTATAATTTGAAGGGGGCCAGGATTTGACAAAGAGTAATGAAGTACCTTATTTATTGATTGACTATTTTCTTGCTGGATTACAAGAAGATTAACATAAAAACAAGTGTACATAGCTGGAAGACATTTGTTTCGAATACTATGTATTTTTTTTTTTTTTTTTTGCTGTGTTAGCCTCCCTTGCTACCACTTAGGGTCATTGGAGGGAGGGGCTATCTACAGGTTGCCACCCCTTTTTAAACACCCATGGCTCAGGACAAGCTTCTATATTATAAATAAAAGATTGACCTGGGCGGGATTTGAACCCGCGGCGTCAGGATTGCGAAAGCCGTACGGATCCCCTGAGCTAGCCTGGCGCCCCTACTATGTATTTTAAAGAAAAAATTAGAGAGTGATATCAGGATTATAATCTCAAATATTTTTTCTACCCTACTGATCTCTCAGGAGAATAGATCCAAGCATCACTTTCCAACATATTTGATTCATCATTAGAAGCCAATAAGAAGCTAATACAAAATCAACTCCTAGGGACACATATTCAGATAATATATGTATATTAACATATTCGAGAGCTGTTTTTCTCAATTTATATTAATTATATCTGTTTTTTTTATTATGTTGAATATTCCCTAGACTTTCAGACCCCTGCAATCAATGTTCATGGTAAAGTTTATTAATTTTATGAGTAATCTCATATTTTTCAGAACGTTTATAAGGCTATAACCCCATTCTGATTTCTGTTGCAGTAAAATGGATTTATCAAGCATTTCTATCTTTCTTTTGATCACATCCATTGTAAATGGGGAAACAGAAGAAGCCTGTGAGACATTGCCCTCCGAAATCCATATCACTAAAGGTAATAATCTAAGAATTAAAAAGGGTGAGTTTTACAGAATTCAGGAAAGATTGCAGTTATTAAGCCTACTCTCTTCTAAAAAGTTTTATAATCTTTCTCGATCTTTTCTACTAGATTCAACAAACAAATTGTATTTTCCATGACAATGAAACTTAACGCCATTAGACCATGGAGAATAGTTTATATAAATATATATGCTTGTGTGTGTGAGTCTCAATAGTCTAGTGGCCCCGAGCAGTTTTTTATTTATTTTCCAAAAAAAATATTGAATTAATATACAGTAAGGAAAAAAATTTGTTATCTATAAAAATTCGGAAAAAAAAATAAAGCTTTTAGCCTTAAATGTAAATTATTAATTTCTTGCTCCAAATTTCCATACACAAAGGTGTATATAAAGATATCTCTTGTTCTGTGATTTCTCAGATATTTTTTTATTTTATAGAGATATAAAAGTTTGCCCATTGCCATGGCTGTATGGCCCATATATACATGATCCTAAGTGGTTGAAAGAAAATATGAAAAGCAAAAAACTCGCTGCATTTGTTTAATTTTGAGAAAATTAGGTAAATTACACTGTTCTGCCTATTCAGATATAAACATTAATTTTCTAATAGTTACTCTATTGTTTATTGTGACGTCAGTTTCATCATAACCCAATCATTGCCTTCCCACTATCTTTTACCTCTATGGGAAAGACCTGAATCTCTCTTTTAGTAGTAGAAATCATTGTACATTCCCATGCCTTGTTTTTGACTCTTACTGATTTGATGGAGAGGAATGATGACAGATCAGCAAGACCAAATCACCAACGGACAGTATGGTAAGTATACGCTATTTCTCATACCGTGTGTATGGATGGCTCTCACGACACTTTCATCATCATTACTTTCTCAAAAAATTCAATAATTAATTTTATGTTATTTATTAAAAATTATGTATTATTGTTTATGTTTGTTATTGTTAAGTTTTCCTGAAATTATTCTAATTTCACTCTGAGCAGCCATAAAACTTAGGTAGGTTGAATATCCCTTAAGCTGCTTTTCTACTAACAACCACCAGTGTTACCAATACATTTGTAGTCACCTGTTATTAATTTGCCATTAGAGAATTTTGATGATTAAGGTCCTTACTTGCGATTTTATCTGATTTATATATTTTTTTTTTTTTTTTTTTTTTTTTTTTTTTTTTTTTTTTTTTTTTTTTTTACAATTTTAGAGGAGTATGACGAGTTGGGAAGGCTTCAGCGGACCTGCAGTGGTGACATTGCGGTGAACAAGTGTGAGGGAGCGTGCAACTCTCAAGTCCAACCTAGTGTCATCACTCCTACTGGGTTCCTCAAGGTATATAAACACTCATTCTCCTCGAAAAAAATACAAGTATGTACATAGGGTAAGTAGGATTTGAATGAGACTCATGAACTGAAAGAAGGATTTGAACCCGCGGCGTCAGGATTGCGAGACCCGTACGGATCCCCTGAGATAGCCTGGCGCCCCATGTATCTCCTTGACCTGACCAAAGACGGTTTCCATTACTAGAAGCGAGTTTGATCTTCTTGAAATGAAGATGGCGACATTGAAAGAGTAAGTGGCAAGTTTGTGATGAACTTGTGATTGTTTGTTATCACAATCTATTATTTCGGAGCTTAAGTTGGCAGACGACTGAAATTGAGGGTTCCCAATGAATGTTTCCATGCCGTAATGAGTGACAAGTAATAAATCAGTGCTGAGGGGTTTACAATTCAACAAATTTTGTGTTCAAGTAAATATTCCAGATACAGAGCTTTCTTAGGAAGGATTTGCAATGAGTGAGAGCAGGTTACTTCTTCATCGGTGAAAGGGCAAGGCATAATTTGCACAATTTTGTAGGGAATATGACTGGTCTTCCCAAGTGCCAATAAAAGTCCTAGAACAATGTACTCTGAGAAGTTGAATGCATCACTCATAGACGAATGGAAAGTGACTTGCGATGTCTGACTGTGACATTATAAGTAATTGAGCTTTACAAACGATAAAACATTTTGACATTTTGGCATATTCGAAACTCACACAACTTTGTAGGTACAGTTTCTTCTTCCGGGTTGGATCGTGTCAAGTTATCGATAGTTTCCGAGCTTTCGCACATCCTGTAATGGCTTCTTCAGGGCTGAATGGAAAATGATTTTCCATTCAGCTTTGATGAAGCCATCACGCGATGTGCGAAAGCTTGGCACCTAAAACTCCAAGACACGGTTGAACCCGGAAAAAGAAACTGTACATACATTTGACGACCGTAGAAGCCTACATGAACATCACACAACTTTGTAAAATATTCGATGGACCAGGGTTTAAGGGGTTAATGTACACATTTTTGATTCTGAAATTTGTATTATCTTACTACCAAAATATTTCCGATAATGAGAACATGTAAAAGTGTCCCTCGCGTTTTCCTCCAAAATCTCGTTTGCCTACCAAAGTACTGTAATTTTGGAATTTTATTTTATAACAGTATCTAAGTAACTGTCACAATAATCAATAACGTAGTTAAAAATGCACTGTGTGTGGTAAGTAATTGTCGAGATATATTTTGTGAATGCGTCTTGATGTAAGTTTGTATCTTTCAGGAATGCTACTGTTGTCGAGAGAGCTTTCTCCGCGAGAGGGCAGTCCGATTGGAACACTGTTATGATCCAGACGGAGTACGGCTGGAGCGAGACAGAGGCACTATGGAGGTCAGACTTCGAGAGCCTGCAGACTGCAAGTGTTACAAGTGCTCCGACTACACTCGCTAATGTCCCCTGAAAACTTTTTTCTGCGGCTAATGTACTTTAAGCTCATGTATCTAAGCTCTTTGAGGCATTTTGACTATCAATAATAAATATTAATAGTTTATACTTATTGCAATCTCTCCCTGATCACACACAAACACAAACACAAATACTTATNTATATGTATATACAGGTAACAGGAATATTGAATGGGGAAGAAAAGAAAATAAATAAGAGGGCTTAATATTGCTCCTTGAAGGATTCTTGATAGGACTGGTCACTTATTGGATCGATTTTACACATGCCTTGAACATTCAGGATTTAATGACGATGTAAAGTATTCGGTGGATTTGTTTGTTTTCAGCCTTCTTGTAAGATGGTGTCCAACGTTGAAGTATTAGACTAACAAGAGAGACTAACGAGTACTTTTAGTCCAAAGTCTTTTATAATTAAATTAGTAACTATTTACGCTACGGCGTTAGTTTATTAGTAGTAGTACTAGATAGTTGAAGGGCAATCAACTTCTAGGTTATTACGCCCTATAAATACCCTTTAATATGTTTACTATATATTAGTTAATAAAAGACAGGAATCTTTATTAGGCGTTAGTTTAGTTTAGATAGTCTACTTATTGACTAGAATGGTTTCCACCAAAACAATGCGATGAAAGGAGCTAATCTGTAGACTGTCTCGAGGTAACCTTTATTTAAGTTATTTTATCAGACACATTCAGAAAACTGAGGGACGGTATCTTTTTGGAACTATCAGTTAGAGAATGACAGTGTTTCACTAGAAAGCAAATTGCTATTTGAGAATGACTTTTGGTTAGTTGTTTGGAATGAGGTCTTCTCCTCGATTTGTTTTGAAGTCTTTATTATAATTTGCTCTCTTTGTGTCTTATATATGAAAATTGTGGGAACTGTGTTGTTAAGCAAATTTGATTTTTTATATCTTTGCTAAGACAGTGAAGTTGAATTGTTGATTCATAGTATTGTGGAAGCAAGTTTTCTTCCAACAAGAATAGTTGTAAGTGATGGGATGGTTGTCGCCTGAGAGTACAATTCCCAATTGCTCCACCTCTAAATCGTGGGACTTCAGACTTGTGGTAATTCAGGAAGTGCACCACGATAGCTACGGAACTTAGAGATATGAAATTCCACATGACTTGAGAAAATAACCTACTAGCCTTCTCACAACAAATCTACGTCCCTAGCATTGAATTACTTTTTTGAACCTACACTTTCAATGACAGAGCGTATCGGAATGAGTAGATTTCTGGGAGTTCTGAAGCTGCCATCATCATCTGATGCTTTCCATTCTCCTACAGTAATATATGCCATCGCATGCCTGTTATCTATGCAGTTTTTATCTATAGGGAACTACAACTTGAGCAGAAATTGCTTTCCAGCCTCTCTCAAATCCATTTCTTCTAGTAGTAGTAGACTTATTGTCTTAAATCTTCTCCTCCGTCATTCACTACTCTTTCCCTCTTAGGTTTCACTGTTGAGTTAGAATGCGCCTCCGTCATTCCTGTGTTTTCCGCATTATGAGCACACATCCAACTAGAAATTAAAGGAAAACCCCACCTCTTTCGTAAGTATAAAACGAAAGAAGTTTTACAAGTAAGCCTCCTACTGTCTTTCCCAACCATTAAAGTCATTGGACCTAATTGCTCTGATGTGAGCTCCTTCACCGTCTGCCCTCCTTTATGAATTAACCTCTTTTTTCTCTTCTCTTCTGACTGAGAAGAGAAGAAAGAGTAAAAAGGATGTAAGAGAAGATTAAAAAGAGACTTGATTTGTAGCTCGGCTGACTTAATAACCCCTGAATCTCTAGATCTCCTTCTCCAGCCCTTTTATCACCCTTTCCTGGAGACGGCTTTCACCAAGCCTCCGCTGCTATTCCCAAAACCAATTCCTGGATAGTGTGTTATCCTAACTTCTGGCGCCCCAGAAACTGAGACAGTAAGAGTTAAGAATTTTTAGTGCAAGGGAACAGAATAAAAAAATATAACTAACCCAGCCAGGACAAAAATAATATTTATAAAATTAAAATTTAAAAGTAAATAACGAGAGTCATTTTAACAGCTTGACAATGTCAACTCCTTCGAGNCAGCATGGACAAAAATAATATTTATAAAATTAAAATTTAAAAGTAAATAACGAGAGTCATTTTAACAGCTTGACAATGTCAGCTCCCTCGAACATAAGACGATATACGTCTGCCTCGGAGGTTAGACTCTCGACACTAGTGCGAGAAATTTAATAAGTTATCTGGGTAGTCTCGTTAGCGTAAATGGAAAACGCGCCGGCCCGGATAGCAGGAGATCCAGGTTCGAGTCCTGGCTGGGACACTTAGATTTTTTATTCTACACTCGAACACTATGGAATTACTACTCTCTACACACTGGTTTAAGATCTGCCATCCTAGACTCTGTATCCTGACTTTAGTGACCAATGGCCTCCTTCACAGCAGAAAGAAACTCGACGATTTAAAAATAACTAACTTCATTGAAGATTAATTTGAGGCTGATTTTCATTGGTCTTAACAAAATTTATGTCGTGAACATGCTCGGGTACAAAGATTGTCTCAACTGTAATTATTTGTGAATCTTTATTTTATTTTTTATTGTATTAGTTTAAAAAACATTGTTCTTGTTTTTTAAGTTTCCCAGGAAGATTTGATTTTGTTTGTTTATCTTAATATTATTTTTTTTAATTTTACATTGAAACTATCTACTTAAAAATCTTAGGAAATTGTTATTTTTATAACATGTCATTACGATAACATTCCAAATTATGATGATTATACATTTTTCGACTTTTATTCAAACATTTATCGATGTATTTTAGTTAATCTGGGACGAAGGCAACTCGAACACACTCCTAACATGGTAAACGGGACCCCTTATTCTATGTAAAGAAATAACCAGCTTACCTAAATATATAAAGAACCAGTTCTCGAATACAAGGATGATCAAATCATTAAAATCAGAAATTTATCTGACAAGAATCTCAGTTTGAATTACTATATATCCTCAACAAACATTCATGAAAGACATCAAACATGGACGCAAAGAAAACCAGAAACCAGCTCTCACAGACACCATATCAAATTTAAGGGCACTTAAATCACTGCACTAGATTTTGCACGAGGAAGCAATTATTACCGGTGAACCATCAGAGAAGCTAAAAAAAATTTTAATTTAATTTAGAATTTTTAAAGAACCTAAAATCGTCAATAGAGAATTTAGTAGAGAATTTGCTTGTGTTCAGTCAAGGTTGATCCAAAAAATAATATTTTTAAACCATGATGATAATCCAATATACTTTTCAAGCCTTAGCAACTAGAATAAAATATCAAATTAATTTTTCATTGTGCAATATTTACTTACTTTTGTCCATTTAACAATTATAGTTTTACAAAATTTACTAAACGAAATTTCTAATTCAGTTTTCTTACTTGGTGATGTAAATGCCCATTAAGATTTGGATCACAATAAAAAATTAGATCAATTTTAAGAATTTTCATAATGAAATAACCCTACACTTTTGTGGCGATCTGACTTAAGTCCCAGCATTGACACTTTATCAGCTATCGATCTAACTGTTACTATAAATTCACACTTTTTCCTAAATGATTTCGTCTCACATTTAGATTTTAATGGCAGTGACCACATTCCAATAAACATTTATTTAGCATATCAAAAATAGTGGATAATTAGAGAAACAAACCGGAATAAATACAAAAAAATTAACACCCGAATGGCTAAAAATTTAGACACGGCTAAAGATCTAATTAGTAGTATAATAATAAAAGAAGTCACCATAACTATATCACAAACCTCCGGATAACCTAGACAACCTCATGTCCTTTGGTTTAATGAGGAATGTAAATAAACCAGGTAAAACAGACGATAGCATCGAGACGATATCAAAGAAGCATAGATTAAATTTTTAATTGAGCGGAGACTTGCAGTACTTGTATCTATTCTTCAAGCAAAACAACTTTACCTAATTTCTCTTACAGGCTGTTTAAGTAAAGTCTTGAAAGAGGAATTACACACCATTGAGTGGTCAACAGAGGACTAAACTAAAACAGAGGAAAATTTTTTCAGCTGCGAAAGTAGGCTAAGGAAGAGTGGACCGACCTTTGACCTCTAGACACAATAGCTGTTCCCACTGAACTACTACTGGGTATACTGCGTATAAGTTAGTTATAAGTTATTATTATTGTTAAGTATTAAGTTATCAAGTATATTATTAAGTATAGTTGTTAGTTTTAAGTACATTTTGTTAATACAGTTGTTAAGCTGATAAGTATGTAGTTGTTAAGTATAGTTGTTAGATATATCTTGCGTTATTCCTAGTGGTGTTTAGGTAGGCTTTATAAAATCTGCTTATTTTATTAAGTTCCAGTGTAATTAAGTCTTTATCTATCAATACATTTTTATAAAATAGAATTCAATGATATTGTTTCTTTTATTTATATTTTCATATTATATAGTTAAAATACAAAAAATAAAGAATTTTAGGGGATAACTCTGCTTCATTAATTTCTGTTATTTATACTTATTTCTATCCAGCAAGTTATATATAGTTTAAATATTGTTAAACCATAAACTATTTCAGTTATCAAACCTTCTTTCTTTCCGAAGAAAAAATCTACTCTTTATGGTGTCACAAATACATTAAACCTTTGGACAGAGGAAAAGTAACTACTTTCCGAATTTCATAATAATATATGGACATTTTTATGATATTGGGTAAAACTTAATATTTTGGAGTATCTATCGATTTATAACCGAGATTTATTTGTATGAAATTTACTCACCTTTATGAAAAGATTATCGCTACGGTTTAGTAGGTTACTAAGACTCAGGTTATCTTGAGGAAAGAAGTTTTTATCACTTTAGGCATTCAGAGGTAATAGACATTGGAGTGCTTTTGAAGGAATTTTATCTGCTTCAATGAATTCGAATATCCTTTCTCTATTTATATTGCCACCTTATAACCTTTTCAAATTCCTTTTCCTCTTCAGTGAAAAATATAATTAAGTTTGAAGCAATCAATGTATTTATATTTTAGTTTGGTAATTAGAGAGATTGTTTTAAGCTAGTCTTAGAAACAGTTCGATTTTTTAAGATTATCATTCAATGTTATAGCAAGATAAATTCATAAATCTGCATTAGATGGCTTCAAGTACAACCTAATGAGTCCCTTATTCGAAATATGGAAATTATGGACCAGAAGCCAAATTAGATTAGATTTTGTTGGGAACTCTTCTCCAATGATAAGAAATTGTATGTGCAGTTTATTTTCAAATAATTATAATTCTTTCATTNTTTCGGTCTAGCTCGACCGAACCCCAACTAAAATCATCTTAGAGTAACTACTTTCCGAATTTCATAATAATATATGGACATTTTTATGATATTGGGTAAAACTTAATATTTTGGAGTATCTATCGATTTATAACCGAGATTTATTTGTATGAAATTTACTCACCTTTATGAAAAGATTATCGCTACGGTTTAGTAGGTTACTAAGACTCAGGTTATCTTGAGGAAAGAAGTTTTTATCACTTTAGGCATTCAGAGGTAATAGACATTGGAGTGCTTTTGAAGGAATTTTATCTGCTTCAATGAATTCGAATATCCTTTCTCTATTTATATTGCCACCTTATAACCTTTTCAAATTCCTTTTCCTCTTCAGTGAAAAATATAATTAAGTTTGAAGCAATCAATGTATTTATATTTTAGTTTGGTAATTAGAGAGATTGTTTTAAGCTAGTCTTAGAAACAGTTCGATTTTTTAAGATTATCATTCAATGTTATAGCAAGATAAATTCATAAATCTGCATTAGATGGCTTCAAGTACAACCTTATGAGTCCCTTATTCGAAATATGGAAATTATGGACCAGAAGCCAAATTAGATTAGATTTTGTTGGGAACTCTTCTCCAATGATAAGAAATTGTATGTGCAGTTTATTTTCAAATAATTATAATTCTTTCATTAATAATTAAAAAAAAAATTATTCTGTACATATTTCATACACTATAATTATTGATGGGGTATATAATAATAGTCCTTGCTCGTCTATCCCGGGACGTAACCCGTTCTCAGAGAGGAGCCTAGGTTAACCCGCGATAGACTATCCGGCACCCATCTTCTCCTCATCCTAGGATAAGAAGGTGACTAGGCAGGGAGTCGAGGAGGGAGTGAGAGGGGGAGAAAAATGCCAGTGCATTCATTCCCTTGATATTTTAAGTAAACTGGCTGGAGTAGGAGGTCCCTTGGCCACCTCCTCTTGAGGCGTCGGGGAGGGTGGTAGGGATGAACGTGTGATGCAAGGGAGAGGACTAGACGATTTGGATGTTATTGGAGGTGTGTGTGGAACTTATCAAACCTGGAGGGGATAATTTAGGTAGAATTGATACCTGCCACTATTTATCATCAAGGTAGGAAAGATATTAAAATTAATGAGATTAGTATGTTTTGGTGTGTGTGTCTATATATATATATATAACATGCTCGGGTAC
>KZ807520.1:96375-111480 GCA_000696205.2 Oncopeltus fasciatus | reverse complement strand
AAAAAAAAAAAAAATTCGTTAGCAATAAACTTAATATTTGAAATATATCAAGAATATCTTACCTAAGAAAAAAACAAAAAGGAATAAATAAATAAAATGGCCGTTTCGCCGAGCTTCGAGTATATTTCCCATGTTTCTTTAAATATGGAAACAAATAAGAGTATTAAGAAAATTTAATTTTAAACCCTTTGAGAAAAGTGAGTGTAAATGGTATGACCACTAAAGTTGGAAAGGTAGAATGGGAGAAGCGCTCTCTGGATAGCTATATTCGTTAAATTCTTTAATAATATTCGTTTTTTTTTTTTGTAAAAATTTTATTAATCATAAAGGTTAGAAAATTATAAATTAGATAGTAAGTTAAATATCAATAATTATATGAAGAATATAAAATTTTGCCCTCAATGGATATCATTAGATTTCAACTAAAACGAATACTTTTGAGGATTTGCAATAAAAATTGTAAATTTCAAATTTGATATCAATAAGTGTAAAATAAGAGAATCCCTCAATGCTCGAAATTCCTTTCCTAAATATTTATTAATATTGCTTTTATTTTCTAAACATTATAAAAAAAANATTTTAAACCTATTTCATTGTCAACATTTTTTTTTTGCAATGATAAAATTAACAATGTAACAATTAGGATTTAAAAATTTTTCTCCCTCTAGACTTCACCACCAGTCTATGTAGATTTCCCATGTTTGATTAGAGTTGGAATATAAATGCTTATCAGCGTATACAAGGGAGTTTGTTAGTAATTCCGGTAGAGCGCGCAGTCATGCACTTCCTTATCTCATTGTACGCCCTTTTCAGCCCTTTCTTCATGTTATTCCCCTTACGATAACGACACCCTTTGCCCACACACTTTAGCCAATGCCTCTGTACTGAAAATATATCTTGGAATTGTCCCCTAACACTTGTTACTTTTTTGGTGATCCTATAGTGATTTGAACTATCTAAATTTTCCTGACAACAGTTGCCAAATTTCGCGAGACGAAATTAATGATTAATGGCTGTTCCAAAAATTGACAGAATTTCCACATAGCAGTGAAGCAAAAATATCGAACCAGACAAGAACCAGAGAGGCACGCCGAAAATTGTGGTAATTGGATTTTCAAATTCTTATTCTCATTTGTCCCGCCATTTAATTGTACTAGTATGCATTACAGTCCACTATTTTTATGGTTCATTTATACTTTTATTAGCAAACGTCCCCACAATGTTATATATATATATATATATATATGTGTGTGTGTGTGTGTGCCCTTTGAATGATATATATATCATTCAAAGGGCACAATTTAAACATAATTAAAGAATCAGTTAACAGTTCCAATTTCCTTAGTACATTATCAATTGTAAATGAATGCCCAAAATTTCTGCTTACAACGCATACCCTCAGGAAGCTGTATTAGCGGACTCTTCAAATTTGCTTTACCTCGAATTCTTGATTCTCCTAGACGAAGTCCGTCATTTACAGCCATAACTTCTCTGATCACTTTCTCTTTCGATGTCAACTCCTCATCTGAAACATCTAAGGGAAAGGATTAATAAAATTCAAATCTGTGGTGAAATAGGATAATGGTGTTACAGCATGCAAGAAAGCAGTGCAATATGAATAGCAACATGGCAGAATTTGCTATGGATTAGGGATTGTAGCAATAAGAGTGTGCTATTAGATGATTTTAGTTTGGGTTAGGTCAAGGTAGATCCAAAAAAAAAAATTCAAATAAAAAAAAAAGTGTATTTTTTAAAAAGATTATCTGCCAACGTTTTGGCTTACATTGTAAGCCATCTTCAGGGCTCCCTATCATGTAGATGAGAGAGGACGTCCTGTCCCTAAGTTCACATTTCCATGACTCAGTGTTTTAAATTTGTGTTTTTTGGATCAACCTTGACCAAACCCCAACTAAAATCGTCAAATAATAATATTTACGGTAAAAAAACTCTCAATTTGAATAATAATGTGCGAATGTTTTAGAAAAAAATTCCACCACAGCAGTACTAAAATGAACTAAACATAAACTCAACGGTTTCGCATTTGGACTAATTTCGAAACAAGACAAAAAACGAGGCTTTACATCTATTAAAAATTTAGAGTATTTAATTAAATTAATGAGAAGATAAAATGTTATATTTACTACCACTTCAGGTCTAATTATAATTATTGCAATTATAAAACTGTCTAGGTCTGTTATTAGCTTTAGGTCATTGGTCACCTTCTCTTCTCATACGATTGTCATCCAATGTTATTTTTATTTTTTGATTGAACAGAAATTGAACAGAAATAAAAAGTCTAAAATCAAGAGATAAATGAAGTTGGTAATGTGTATTCATACAAGTTAATGTCTTATGAGCACAGTCAGACGATTGATATAGACCTCATGAAAATGGAGTCAGACGAGGTATGGAAATTGATACAATTCCAGGATGAATCCAGACTATAGGGCGAAAACCTAGCATCCAAGAAGATTGCTCCTAGATTTCTCCAGCTTGACCTGCCGTTTGAACTTTCCTTCCGCCATTTTGACCGTTGTTAAAGTGCTTTCAGATGCTTTTCTTCAACCCTCAACTGTTCATCATGTTGCTACATGAAAAGCTACTTCTTGGCGCTCTAGCGAGATTACTTTTTGTCAGGCAATTTTTCCCTAGCTCCTCCAGGAAGAAAGGAAGAGAGCGTTCCAATGAGGAAATGTCCGATAGTGAGGGCAATCTGGACTTTTCAGGAGCTGGATAACTCTGGGGTGTTGGTATCAAAAAAGGTCATGGAAAGGGTGATATTGTCCTTTATAAGATGGATTGATATTGCCCTTTAAAAACCATGATCCATCATCAACCGAACACTCTTCATGAAGTCAAATTCGCCACTTCACATACCCCTTTAGCAAAGGTCTCTTGCTAAATTAAATCTTATTTATTATGTATTAAAACTTTAGAAATACTAAATCTACAACACAAATTTTGAAGAAATTTGCTAATTTGCTATTTTTTCAGTTTCTTGCATATTAAACAGTTTATAAGGGTCTCATATAAAATAAAAATATTGAACCTGCATATGTTCAGAATGAAAACTATATATTTCGAAAACTTCGCTAATGGACGCACCCGATAAGTTACATGTTACATGCCCAGCCAATATTATGGGGGTCAAGGGTAGAGATATAGTTAATTCTTTTTGTCAAAATACTAAACTTAGTAATACATGCTTTAAAGAAATTCTATACTTGCTGCACCACGTGAGTCTTAAAACTGTGCCACAAAATTCCACATGAGATCCTATAAGACCAAGAGGAATACAAAAATACTTATTCCGTTTTAAAGAAATTTTAAATTTGTAATGGAGGGAAATCAGAGGATGCCGTATTTGGAAACTTTAAGAGTCCCACATTTCCCTACAAACTCTTTCGAAACAGATAATGACGGCTCAGTATAAGAGGAGTCATCGAATAGTGGTCAATAGTTGCAACAGTTGTTATCAACGACTTAGATAGTAATCAAAAGGATTAAGTTATTAAGATAATTGGCAGGAGTTGGGTGACCTGTTCAACTACACCTGTGTGGCACTTAGTGTCAAGACCAAGGCATGTCCCAAGCCAGGATCAAGGAGGAAGGATCGAAGAGTAACATCTCCTTCGAAAACTTCCAATTGGACTATAGGCAGATTGACTGATAACTTGTCTACCCAGATTACTCAAGAATCCGAAGCAAATTCGGGCATATGCCCTCGCATTGGTGGCTACAGGACATAAGTAAGTAAGAAGGTGACCTGTGTAGCATTTCTTGTGATGGCCGATTGCTAAGATGAAGTCCAGCTTGCTCTGCACGGCGTGGTGACTGTTGGGGTGGGACATTACTCGGCTCCTCCCCAGGACCTCCTTCGCCGAAAGTATTCGTCGGCACTTGTCGCATCTCCAGTTACTCTTCAGAACAAGCGGACACTCTGGAAGGATGAAACCACCACATTCACACAGTTCAGATGAAAAGTATGTTCCAAATTCCTGTAACCCAGAAAGAAATTTTAAATTTGCAACAATACTGCGATTGAAGATCACTTGCAGCTAGAAGGCTAAATGCATACAAAGTAAATAATCTAAAGGGTTATTATCACCACCAATTAATATAGAACTATCATACCTTCTATTATCCGTCTTCATTGGTTTCTGCAAAACATTTTCTGTTGGCGAGCGTCTTCGGACATTGTCCATCTTCGTGGCCGAATACATGTGTTCACTGTCACTGTCTGTATTCAACTGCCTTTGTTGTATTATGTATTCAGCCACGAAGATGGACAATGTCTGAAAGCGCTCGCCAACAGAAGGTGGTTTGCAGAAACCAATGAAGACGGATAATAGAAGGTATGATGATAGTTGCATACAAAGTATTCGCCGTATATTCAACCTTTGTACCATAAAAGGCTGGCATAATTCCTTTGTACACCATGACACTTTTAGCCAGATACCTGTGATTAGAACAGTTCAAAGTAATTCTATTAGCGATATAAGAGATGTTTCTAAAGACCCTAACAGACTTTGGAATGAATTGTGGGCGAGTGTGTCATTGTCAATGTCTTTTCAACATCTAAAAGGACTCTATTCTTCCTTCATGGATTACTTACAAAATAAATGTATGTTATTCAATTTGCAGATTTCATATATATTCAGAGCTATTTGTATTTGTATGTTACCTTTTACTTAAATGATTTTAGTTGGGGTTCGGTCAAGGTAGATCCAAATTAGTTGAACAAAAATCATCTTAGAATAATATCTACGGTCAACAAACTCTCCTTTTGTTACCTTTTAATTTTTCACATTCAACTCTATTTTAACTCTAATACCTGTTATATACACTTATAATTTAGTGTTATTAAACAAAATTCATAGGCAGCCTCTCAAAGTATTTACCTTTAGTGTCAAATATAACTTCATACTAATGGTTTCCTTAAATATGTACTTTAAACCCAAAGAATACTGCACATGTCTTACTGAGAAGCCTTGTATACAATTGGGATTCAAATTGACGAATCCTTTAAAAGAAATCAATTTTTGTGAATCTATGTTGAATACTCTTGATTTTTTATCCTTTGGGAGATAGTTGCAGCCTGAATAAGCCAAAAGACTTAGAACTCAATTCTTCTACCATAAGAGCTTCTGATAGTCATGAAAACTAATCAATAAGCAACAGCGATTTCAATGAAGGCGATATGTATAGGTTAGTAAATTATTTATTTTTAACACTATTTATTAATTTTTTTTTTTTTGTAGATATACTTGAAAGCACATTTAAATTAATTTGATTAAAAAAGAAAGTCGATTCAACTGTAGAGAAACTGCCATTAGATGTCACACCTAAATGTCACATTCAATCCAGCTCATTGGGATAAGCTACCAGATGAAATACTGTATCCCAAAGAATCTGATGTGACTAAAATGTATCGTCGTACAAATTAACAAGTCATAATTTTGAGAAAAGGCATTTTTAAAACTTAAAATGCTTTATAATATATAAATGACTGTACTGTAACATTCTGTTCCTCGTTTGAGATAAGGAAAGAGTTTGGACAATAGAACAATGTTATATATGGCGATATTTTTCCGAATTTTTCGAAAAAACATTTACGGAATTAGAAGTTTCAGAGGTCAAAGTAATTTCATCATCAGAAGCTGAGTGTGCAAAAATGACGACTTACCTTATTCTTTTCAGCTTTGTGAGTTCTTCGGTGGTATAATATCGCTTATCTGTGTGCCCTTGATGAGTTTGAAAGACACACAAGTCTTCTGCTGCGTTGGACACAGGCGATGAAAATTGATCTTCTTCCGAAAGCGTCGAATATGAAGCATGGTGGAAAGACGTGGGAACATGGCGATCTAGTCAACATTATTCGGGAAGGTATGAAGCTCTGAGGCTTCATAAGAAATCAAATAAACTCCACCCCGGCCTTGCAAATCGCTGATTTAAGGAATTGATGGTCATTCCGTGATGGTCCGTCCAATCGTCTGCATAACTCTTCCAAGAGAGTGCGATACTCTTCCTCGGATACCTTGCTGCCAATATGTCGGCAAGAAAGAGAAAGACTACATCGAGAATGCAGTCCATCAAGAAAACGTCTGGGCTTCGTTGCTGAGTGCTGTACATTTTAAGAGGGAATTTTAAGAGGCAACTGAAATTTTCAGTCTGCAGACACGGGCACCTGTTCGCAAGCTTGGTTTATTTCTACCAGAATAATACAGTCTTCCAGTTTTCTCAAAGAGGTGTTGAGGGTTTGAATGTTAGGGAAACTGTATCTGTGAGACAATGTTTAAAACAATTATTATTATTAATAATAATATGTAAGCAAAATCAGAGGAGCCCGATGCAATTGAAGACCATGAAATTGATAAGGGAAAGTTCCCAAATGGAGATTAGGGTATAATTTAGTATTATCCCGACATCTGTTACCCGTACGAAGAACTAAGTGTGGTCCTACTTTTCTCTCCTTTGCTTTGTCTCCGTATGTGGACTATGTGCCTTAAAGAGCAAAGATTTCTAAATGTATTCGAGAATTAATTAAATTTTATGAATTAAGTAAATATTACAATAGTGTAATTAGTTCGAATATAATTACTAAATACAGTACTTAAATATTTAAAAACTCAAAACGAATATCTTTCTTCCATAGGTTTACTCACAGTGGGATCGGCGCATCTCTGACATGCGCAGAGAAACTCTTTGGTAAGCTGAAGGAAGTGTCTTCTAGCCATTGTGGACCAGAGAAGAGGGCAGTAGCTGGTGGTGAGCTCCTCGCCTTCGGCAATGGGTTTGGTGGCTACGACAGTCATCGTTGGCTGTCCGCTACTCTTGGTAAAGTGGTGTCTGGTGTTGGGTGTGCAGCTATGGTTCATGGTTCCAGCCAGGGGGTAGAGTCCGCGCCAAGACACCCTTCCGGCGTCACCCAGCTCCATCTCGAACGCCACTCCGTTCAGGACTCGACAGCACAGTTCCAGCAACTTCCGTTCGTCCGAAGACAATCCTTCCTCTAGTTCTTCTTCAAGGAATTTTATCTAAACATATATTTATGAGATTATTAGTGAGATATGCAAATTAAATTCATACCAGTCTTTAAAAATTAAAAAAAAATGTATCTGGTTTAATCTGCAATATTTACCTCTGCTACAAACCTTAACTGAATATTGTAAGTTCACATCAAATGCTATTACCAGCATAATTCAATCCTTAAATTTAAGCAGGGGCATAAAACTCCTTAACTGAAAAGGAAGACAAAACCTGCCAATATATTTATGCTTTGTCTCATTTGATAAGTCACAATGACCGAAATTCGCCATATGTTTTAGCTCTTTGTCTAAAATGTTTTTCTTCACAGAAAGAAGTGTCGCACTAGAAAACTGTACGTCCGGACAAATTGTGAGCCGACAGAACAAATGATCTATGAAATATTTATCAATATTTTGCTAAAATATTTATAGTACATAATTATATCGATTTGACTAAAAATTTGTATTGAAGAATGTGACTATCTNTTAATAATGTGATTAAAAAAACCTCTTGCGTGAATCACACTTAAGCAAAATGAATGTCTTTAACAGTTGTCAATATCCATTAAAAACCAAAAAATAAATAATTTGCCTTCCATATTTTAAAGTTTAGGAGGTCTGCCCAACTCTCTAAATTAAAATAGCATACCATTTGTATTGCAATATTAATTTTCAAAAGATTCTCATAAAAATTATGTAAAATATAAATTTTAAAATATTCCTAAATCTTAAATCTTTTTTTGGAATATTTGAGAGTATGAGGCAAACAGAACTTCTTAATTTCCAAGGGAATGACAAGTTTTGTTCCCTCCTGCACCTAGCCCTGGGAAACAGAAATCCATTCATTTTTATTATTATTTAGTAATTTAATATGAGATAGCACACTTGTCAAAGCATGTATAAAAGTTCTCTATTACAGCGAAACTTCGACGAAGTTAGTTACTTTTCTTTTTTTAAAGAAAATAAATCGTCATCTTTAAGAAGATAATAAATCTCTGTTTTTTTTTATCTTTAAGAAGATAATAAATATCTGTTTATGATAATAAACATTAACATATAATTAAGTGATAACTTATTTACATTAATTGGAGCTAATGTAATCAAAATTCTCCGAAAGATAGATTCGCCTAAAGCCTGTATTATTAAAGCTGAAAACTTTCTTTAAAGATAGGATCCAAGATCTCTCCTCATGAATTCACAACAAATTTATTTATATTTTTTTAAATTTGTTTTATGTATTTTTATAGCATATTGATCATGTTTCTCATGAACTACAAGAACCTCTCCCTCGGCTTACCTCTGGATATTTAGAGTCTTTATTCTGTGAGAGACGGGAGACTATGGTTCGGTCTTCCTCGCCCAAAAGAAGACACCTAAAGACGGCCAGTGCTCTGTAGAGTAGAGGCGACCAATGATCTTGCGGGCGTACCCTGCTAGCCAGGATTTCGCACTCTGCCTTGTGACTGGTGGCAGCAGAACAGGATGGCCCACAGACGGGTAGTCTACACCCACCCTCACACTCCCATAGCGGCACGTCTAGTCTCCAGCAAATCGCACACGTTGCAGGCAGTGATGCAGATCGAGGACCTGGAGGACAGATAAGCATAATTATGTGTTTGAAGTGGCTCGTTATGAGGAATTGCGGAAAGCATAGTTCAGTCATTCTCTTCAGAAATAAGGCACCTGGAAATGGCTCCAGCTCGGTAAAGGAGAGGTAACTGGTTTTTGAAAGGACGTAATATGCTAACCAGGATTTCATACTTCTCTTGTTACTCGAGGAGGCAGAATAAGTTAGTCCATTTACGGGTGGTGTACAGCCACTCATAAGTCACAAAACGCCCTGTCAATTCTCCTGCTCTTTTTTATTTATTTATTAAGGTGTTAGTCTCCCTTTCAACTACTTGAGTAGGTATCTACTACAGGTTGTCATCACATTCATAGTACACGAGTTTTTATTTTTTATACATAAATTCATTTAAAAAATTTAAATCTGCAGCGGAATTTGAATCTGCAGCGCCAGGAATGTGAGACCCGAACGGATCGCATAAGCTACTCTGGCGCCCCATCCAGCTCTCTAGTACAAACAGCATTGGAAAAGCTAATGCTCAAGGATTTGCCGTAGGGTAACTTCATAGAACTACCTAATTGGGTATGGGGGATTCGTATCTTCTTCGAGACGACTTGGAATATAGTTCGATCATCCAATCCTAATGAAAGACATCTGAAGATAACCATTGCTCTGTAAAGAGGAAATTAGTAGAGGACGCTCCTTAAAAGACAGAATTCAAAATCTGCTTCTTAACTGGTGACAATGGAACAAGTTGGTGAACAAGCAGCCTACATTGGGATGTAGAACCTGGGTTCGTACCCAGACAACGTTACGTCACTTCTTCAGCAGAAAGAAAATTATACTGCTGTGAAAATAGGCGGGGAGGGGGAGATTATGAATGTATCTTAGATAGACATATAGGTATGAAGTAAAGATGTACATTATTGAGAGAATCCTTCCCTTGTTGGAATTTAACCTTCACATTGAATTAATTTATAATAATCCGTTAATTACCAATGCTCGACTGAGTCAGAATATTGTCGACTCAAATATATTTTAAGTTCAGGATGGGAAGAAAGGATAACATTTACAATCCTATACCTCGAAATGGGTGAATGGGGAAATTTACAGCATATATGCTGAAAAGAATAGGCCATAGTTCACTACCCTAAGACAACCTTTCTCAAAGGAGAGGTTCATTTTGAAAATGTATTGGACAACTAAAGCTGCCCCATCAATAATGCACAATAAATTTACAGGAGTTATCTCATACTCTGTCCCTAAACCCAAGTTTTGTTGATGTCACTAAATTCGTTATTTCATCCAGGAAAGCCCCATTAAATTTCAAGTACCGATATATGTAAATAAATCTTACCTATTACAAGTGGTCGCTCCTTAAATATCTCCTCTCCAATCCTGATATCCTTGCAAGAAAACACACCTTTGCCACTAATCTGAGATTCTTTGATACACCATTTAACAATATTTTCTTGGTCTGTGATCGCCTGTCTTCTCTTTAATATTGGATTTGTTGTTTCGCACATCATACATAATCTTCTCGACTCAAATATTTACTGTAATAAATAAGATCACTAACATGAATTAATGAACGTATATGAATTTTTATTTTTTCTTCTATTATTGCTTAATGAAAACATTTACCACTGACTTTATACATTTATAACTGTTCATATTTCTTTTAGTAGCGAATTTAATGCTTATCATAGGTATCTAAATTTTTCTCAGTTAGAAAAACCATTTATTAATAGCTGTGTACATTCAGGAAATATGATCTAACGACCAGAGCTCAGACATCATGAATTAAGTCTGAATTTCAAATAAAGTCTCCTTTTTGCGACAATTTTTTATCTTTTTGCTTTGAATAAAGCATTATTAGTTAATGATTAATTAATAATTCTGTTAATTAACTTTTTTTAAGCTATAAACATTTTTATTATTAATTTAAAATAAAGGTTCTAAATCTAGGAGATAAAAGGGCAGATCCTAAATGCACTCAGCCATTAATACATATTTATTGTAAACTAAAGAAAATTTATTTATCTACAATTAAAAAGTATGCTTTCTAAACGATATAGTGGGAAATTGATTCATGAATCCTCCATAAAAGTCCAGATTACCTACAATAGATTTTATAATGCTTAAAAAATTAAAGAAAATATACTAAACGCAAAACAAAAAATGTATTAAGTAATGAGTATATTACTTTTTTAAGAGGTCATATTAGACAGCATTATTTTTAGTTGTACTTTAAGATAAATTTTTAAAAAACGTTTTTTGTAATTTTTGGGGTTTCCTAAATCTTAAATCTTTTTTTGGAATATTTGAGAGTATGAGGCAAACAGAACTTCTTAATTTCCAAGGGAATGACAAGTTTTGTTCCCTCCTGCACCTACCCTGGGAAACAGACTAAGTTTCAACAAGCCCAGAATTACTCGTCTGCTAAGACATTTCAACCACGAATAGGTTCTTTTTGGTTCCATTGCATTTTTAATAATTTTTTACTTATCGCAGGGAAATCAAACCCTTAATTTTTGAATTATGATGCATAATTTAAAATCTTAATATCTTCGTTATTATAGAATAATAAGATGACAAATGTAATATTTTAACATATAAATTCTTTCAAATCATTAAAAAAAAAAAGAAAAAAGCCTATTAAGAAATATATTTAATAATAAAATTTCTATGTTAGGCGGGACATCTTTAATAGAAATTTAGAAAACAAATTCGGTTTTTAGTTAACAAATTATCTAAGCATAATGGCATAGTGGAAGCATGCTGGGCCCATAACCTATTTAGGTAATTTAATAAATTACTCACTGATAATTTAATTTAAAGTTTTTTGAACAAGAGGCACATGGTTAACATTAATTAAGTCACAAACTCAATAATTGGAAAGTTCTTTCAAGGTTACATAAAATGAATCAATTTTTACATTAAATGTTTTACTTCAACACTCCTTTTATTACTAACATTATACCCCACTGAAACCTTGATTCTCTTTTCCTCAAAACCATTATTTCTGATCTCAGGGTGCCAACACATATACCTCCTCCTCAATTTATGACGTGGTAAATACAATCTTCTCCATACATACAACATTCTACCTTAAAATCTTCTAACATTCGTTGCTCTTAGACTGGATTGTAGGATGCTACTCGTAGGTATCATATACAAACATAGCATTCCTATTATAAGAAAGACCTTTTTTCTTGAATAACTTTTTTAACTCAAGATAAATTCCCAGTTGAAAATAGTTACAAATTAGTTTATATGTCATAATTGCTGTAAAATGTAATATTTTAGCATTTAAATTCTATACAAATTTTAAGAAAAACGCTTGTTGTGGAATACAATTATGAATGTAACTACAATGGGAGGGTACCCTCTCCTCTTCCTTGCTGGCCAGCAAAGAACAATGCTTAATGTTCTTGCCTTTAAGACTCATTAATTAACTTTCTCATGTATGCTCTTCTTGAATGTATCATAGCAATTATGCTTGGGTTACACAGCTTCTGCATGATAGACTTTTTGGAAAATACATTGTACAGCATTCAGCATTTCAGGGCCTCCAAACTAATAAGATCAGGAATATCTATCCATACTAATAGATTTCCCAATCTTCACTTATTCCACAGCTTTTTCAACCACCTCCTTCCAAACAATGCCCATATCCACGGTTACTTCATAGACCTGTATGCTTTCGGTCCTTGCTTTCATGCTAAATTGATTTTTGAAAGCTTGGCTTAATATCTTCAATTAATATAAGTGGATAGATCATTTTAAATTTTACAATCCAGTTTTTATGTGTTTGTTCTGTCCACTTAAGATATCATTCATGAAAAATTTCTATATGTGTGAGAAATGGACACAAACCATAAATTATTGCCTCCTTAAAGATTCGAGATAATTATTAAATCAGACTGAACTAATATCCCATTTTTAAAATTGTATGTTTCTTGCTTGAAAAAATACAGTAAATCATTTTAGTTCCTTCATTGATATTTATTATATCATATTTATTATATACATAACAATAATGTATATAATAAATGAACATTAAACAACAAATGATAAGATAATTTTAATGATTTAGTGTATATTATCAAATAACCAGAGATTGTCTGATAATAGCTTACAATATGCTTACAAAAGTAAATCTCTAGCTCTACTTTTGTTTACTTTTGGAGGAACTCAGATAAATCTGTCTGTCATGGAAGTCAGACTGAACCCCTTATGTAACTTATGGTTAGGGGTATGTTTGGAATCAAGAAATTCTTTTGGTAGATTTTCAGTAAATATCAAATTCACGAATATTCCCCATCCTCTTCACATTGAGATCCAAGTTATTAAAAATCCCCTGTTTTATTTAATGTTGCAATCACAATCAATAAATCAATGCAACCTCTTAAAATAATCTTTCGTAAAGGAAAAAGAAATGATGATGTTCTCATGGTTTTTAATAGAAATTAAAAAATGTAATAAAAATTATGGTTCTCAGTTTGTTTAAGATCAAATTAGAAATTTGAGGTGAGGATCTGACCTATCTTTAATAAAACATGGGAATTCTGCTACATTTTGTTACACTGGACTTGAATGGTTATTTCCTTCAATATCAATTTTTTTTTTTTAGTTTTGAAAAAAAAAATTTTAAACTTTTATTTCAAATTAGTTTTTCAAATATGTTTTCAAATATTAACTAAATTTTTTTTTTTAGGCCAGAAGAACAATTTTTTAATATTTTCTAAATAATACTTGTAGTGCAGCTTGAAATCTAGAGGAGATGTTCAATATTATATGACAGGGCTCTTAAATTTTATATACATTGAAAACTTTGCAATTAAATAAGGCTGTTTAATATTTAAAAAAAAAATAGTTAGCATAAGTCTGCTCAAGACAAGTGATTGACTTGACCCATATGTAGGGCAAATTGAAAAGGGCAAATAGCTACTGCATCCAACTAGGACATCTATTCTGTATTTTAAGAGCTGATACTTAAAGTGATGCTTGTGATGAATTTTAGTTTACCAGTTTATGTCTAAGTATAAAAGGCAGTGTCACTTATGACTTATTCTGAAGGGTTTGAGGATTTCCAAGGAAAATTTTTATTATAATTAATCATTAGATGCATACAAGAATTATTTCCATATTAATGAATTCTAAAAGAAGCAGGTGTATATACGTTACTAGATATTGACTAAAGATATCTATAAATGTTATATTGTCTAAAAATATACAATTAATTTTGGACTTTGCACCAACTAAAGTTAAAGAATAGAAGAAGAATTTAAAACTCTGTCTAAATATAGAAAATCATCTTGTTCTTGATGTCCAAAATGTTGAATTTTAAAATCTTAAAAATTTATATAATGTATGTGTATCATGTACACATGATAAAAAACACCTACAGAGGTTGTGTCAATAGATTGGTACTAGATAAATAGATTGGGCCCATTTTAATGATTTATTTATACATTACGTTATGGAATTTCCATCAATTTGTAAAAACTTATAAATAGCCATAGCTAATTCCACCCTCTCTGTTAGCCAACTTCTTATGCTGGAAACTTCTTATAAAATAAACTTTAATATTTCAAACTATAATACAAATCAAACATTGAGGAGCTAGCTATTGACTTCAAATAATATTCATACAGTAAAGTAAAAATATCCATCATAAACTAATTCCTGTTAAACATGGTTATAGATAAGATTATATTTGAGCTTTTAAGCTGGAAAAGGCAAAAAGGCAATGGAGTTAAATGGTAAAATTTCTAAACTGTCTCTAGACTTTGGGATTGAAGGGTGCAAAAGAGCTCAACATTCATTGTTACATTCCTAATATATCCATTAATATGTGTTTCTTGAACAAACATTACAGAACATAAAGTCTCAAAACTAAGTTTTTTACCCGTTATTATTTATAATATTGGTCAGCATTAATAATGTGATTAAAAAAACCTCTTGCGTGAATCACACTTAAGCAAAATGAATGTCTTTAACAGTTGTCAATATCCATTAAAAACCAAAAAATAAATAATTTGCCTTCCATATTTTAAAGTTTAGGAGGTCTGCCCAACTCTCTAAATTAAAATAGCACACCATTTGTATTGCAATATTAATTTTCAAAAGATTCTCATAAAAATTATGTAAAATATAAATTTTAAAATATTGAATTTGTTGTATTTCATGTTCTATACATTTTTTCTTTACTTCAACAATTAAAAATTTATTTCAATTGTTTGTCAAATTGTTTTTCTTTAAACCCCTCCCCATTGCACCGTTATTAGCCATGAACTAAATAATCTTATATTTTGAAAAATATACCTAAATATATACACAAACTCAATAGCAAATATAATTATCGTCTCTTTAATAACTATGTAAATATATGTTATTTTCATAATTAAATTTAGTGGCTTTTTCAATGATGTTGACTCTGCCTCATAGTTTAATGCTTTTAGTTTAACGCAGAAAGGCTTTTATTTTTATTATATTTAACTAAAA
>KZ807520.1:75475-85616 GCA_000696205.2 Oncopeltus fasciatus | reverse complement strand
TATATATATATATAATATGAAACACTGGTACCAAAACAAGATACTTGTCATTGTAACAAAAGCAGATGCTTTTCCTGTCCAATTATAAAAACTGGCAAAACGTTCTCTAGTGTCAACACCCACTTAACATATAAAATCCAATCCACCTCAACATGCACATCCAAATATTGTGTATACCTGCTTCAATGCAATTTTTGTCCTGCTAAAAAATGTACTACTCCCCGAAATCTCAGAATTAATAATTACAGAGCATCCTGTTCAGAACCACAGTCCCCTCTTCCCGAGTTTCAATGACATTTTCCAAGTTCCAGTGATTGAACAACTTCCCGACACAGCCTCAGATTTGCAACTGAAGACGATAGAGTGTGCCTATATCTCAATGCCACTACAAGACCTGGCATCAATTGCCAACAATAGCAGGGATTAGGGAAAACCCAATCGCCTTTCCCTCCCTTTGAGTCCTATCCGCTAAACACTCTTCTTCTTCTTCACTCTTCACTGACAAAGGGCGAAGAATCTTCGAAAATTTTACTCTTCGTGATTTTTTTTTCCTTTTGTAGGTTCACTGCACTCTTTATTATACCATCTGTTCTAGTGGGTATATATATAGTAGTATAATGAATAATTGTTAAGCTTAAAATGTGTGTTTCTTGTTAGAATTTGCTTTATCGAATAAAATATGATTGAACATTGAAGATAATCTCAGCATATGACATATGATATATATAGGTATCTGGGGAACTTAATTTGTCTTTAGTATTTAACTACATCTGAGTCAAAATTCTTTCAAAATTGCTTCCAAAATAAATGTGCATTATTCAGAGTTTTATTACCTTACCTACAACATATGCTTGAATAATAGGAACTTAAAAGAGAATGTAACCGCTTACATTGGCCGTTGGTGATGTGTTATTTGAGGTGGCCACCCTGAATTTAATTTGGTCGACATATTTTTTATTATTATAATTTTTATTTAAATTAGAGATCTGACTAAATCTTGAAGGAAATGAAGACACGTAAAAGAGCAAACACACGAGAAATTATTATTTCTAATGATCATTATTATTATTTATTATTTCATAATAATAATGTTTATGTTTTATTTTAAAATTAGACAAACTCTAAGGAAAGCATAGACACCAATTGTTCCATGGCAGAACAACCCGTTCCAACATGATGTAATCAACTTAAGTACGCTATTGTTCACAAATAAATGAAGAAGAGAATACAGAGGTCTAACTCTTTGTGAACAGTTCCTTGTAAGAATCAGTACAGAAGGAGAAGAAGAGTTAATGTCCAAAGATGTTGACTGCTGAGCTGATGTGTCTAAGAGCTTTAGGAACGACTCATCTCTACAGCATATCTCATTGAGAGCATACCCATTCGTTCTAAGCCTAGAATATTAATATAGTTCTAATTAATACTCACCTTTTAGTAAGGGGAGATATGTACTATTTTTAAGCAGTTATGGTAGTTTCAGAATACTAAAAAATTATATAAGTGGCTCTAATTCCTACAGGAGAGTTTTACAAAATAATTAAAGAAGAAAGAGATGAATTACCTTCAAGGAAATTTTCTAAAGTTTTAGTCCACAAATTACAGGACTCTCTACTTTTCCCTTGGTACCATAGCAATGTACTTCTTGAATCAGTGTCGTTTGGCATTGGGCGAAATCCAAGTCCTGTCAATAATCAATATAAACAGAAAAATTACATTAATTTCCAAAGTAATAAGTATTAAATGGTTGTAGTTATATTTATTTTTTTCATGCAGAGGCTAATTATATTATCTATATTAGAAGAATTCAATCCTGTATTGTGATGCAAAGAACTGAATTAGCAATGCATTTTTGATCTTTCTCTCCTATGACGGAAATAAATCTGGAGTGATCAGGGAAACTACTTGTACTTAGGCAGCATTCCAAATCTGTGAAAGTTGCATCATTTCAGCAACAGAGTTCATTCCCATCCGATATAATTTAAAATATTACCTTTTGTTTCCGACAAAACATCATTTGTTCATCAAACTACACTAAAAATTCTCTGTTATACTGTAAATAATGTGATCACAGTCTGCGATGTGACCAGAAACCTCTCTCGGAGATCTCTCCTTAAATCATTATCAGTACTTATGAATTTGTTTGATTTTTCTATTGGTATTGCTAAATTTTGAGTATATTCTGTTCATAATTTTCTGTCTTATAGCGCATCTCTGTCTGTTTATTCCTATCTATAATTCTAAAAATATCATATTGTGTATTGTATTTCAGCCTTGATGATGACTTACAAGTTATTTCATTTTATTATTTATGACAGCAAAAACAAAATGGCCATTTACTTAGCAGCTAGTAAAGCATATAAATTACAATAGAAAAAAAAAGAAATAAATAGGATAAAGGGCATTCAATTATTTGATGGATATTTTTATTATCACTTCTTATGTCATGCAATTTTCCATACTTATAGAATATTTATATGAATCAGAGAAAATATATGTCAGAGGACAACCTCAAAAGGATTTTGGTAAAATCATCAAATACAACATTTTTACGAAAGAAGTTAAGAAATTAAGAAAATTATTGACGAATAAACTTCAGTGACTGACTACTTCTTCCACTCTTTCTTCCCTGTCAGTCTAGACCCAGGTTTAGTGGTCTTTCATTTTACACTTATTCCTCTCCCAGTTATATGAGCTAATTAATCATTTACATTATTCTGTATTCACTGGTATTTATCATGGTATCTCAGTATTTCTCCTGAAAGTACACTGAACCGGAGGATTCCACATTTCATAACATTCTTATAAATAACTATAAAAGGATTAGGATAAAATGTCCTCATGCAATGCTAATACAATTAAACCCCTTACATTGGTATAAAATAAGTAATTTTTACTTAATGATGATTTACATAATTACTATCATGTCACTCTGTTTACAGAAAATATAATATTTTTCCACTAAAAGTGTAGTTTAACATTTTCACTTGGTAATTAAAGAGTATAATCTTTAAGCTCAAATATAATTCATTGTTTGTAAGAAGTCTTCTAATTTTAATGTAAATACCCAAATATAATGTTTAGTGCAAGGGAACAGAATAAAAAATCTGTTGCAGAAAAAAAATTAATAAAATTGTTCCCTTGCACTAAAAATTATTAAAATTTATGTGGGATTAAATACTACAAAAAAAAAATTTATACCCAAATATATTTTTAAAATAATTTCAATGTTAGAAAATATTTCTTATTTAATAAAATCTTAAATCGTACATTACCAGGATCTTGGCCAATGAGAGATTCTCTTAATTGCCATCGAGGAACTCGTGGGTCTAGGGTGTGATAGAAAATCCACAGCATAATTCCAAAAAGTGATGCGAGGACTGAATAAAAAATTAAATAAAATACTCCAATTTTAGCTGAAAAAGAAATATATAGTTGTAATTAGATAATTAGTATTTTTAGAAATAGTAATAGTATTATATATATATATTTAATATATACATTTGAACATTTGTTAAAACAAAGTAATATAATACACTAATTATTTACTGACATTTTCAGATGTAATCATGGTATCTAAGTAACTTATCCAAAGCTGAAAAATCAAAAATAAAATTCATTCATAGAAAAAATAATACGAATGAATCCCTTCTACTACCACAGCCACCCTCCAATGAATTCAATTTTTAATAACAACCTCCAAATTATCCTTGTTTATAGGAGAAAACCATTAATTATAATTATCTTATTGAATTCCCTTTGTTTATAGTGTTTACTTTTTAAATTTACTTTTTAAGCTTAATTTTTTCTTTATTTACTGTTATAATGTAATTATCATCTTCTGGCATTGGGACTTATTTTTCTTCAATTTTCATTTCAAATCTGGGGTAAATGTTCCTCAAGGAGAGTAGACGGCGATTAACAGTTTCTTTTGACACATCACACTCCCTGACACCTTCAGGGCTGTGAAATATTTTTTTTACAAATTATGAGAGTTTCTTAGGGTACTGTCTTGTTTCTCCTTTGAACAAATAGCTAAACTGAGGCTTTTTTTAAAAAGAAGCCTAAGGTGTAAATGGGATTTTACTAGAGAGAATATTCTAATGGGATTATTAAGTATTGGTAAATATGAATATTAATATAGTTCTAATTAATACTCACCTTTTAGTAAGGGGAGATATGTACTATTTTTAAGCAGTTATGGTAGTTTCAGAATACTAAAAAATTNCTAAACTGAGGCTTTTTTTAAAAAGAAGCCTAAGGTGTAAATGGGATTTTACTAGAGAGAATGTTCTAATGGGATTATTAAGTATTGGTAAATATTTAAGAGCATTAAAACCTTGTCAGTTTTTTGAAATCTTGAATTATAAATCAGTCATTTTTTTTTTTGTACAGCCCTTTAAAATTTTTTTAGAATAAATAAATGATATCAGGTGCTGCTATTACTTTATAAGACTTATATTCTACATTTCTTTTTGTTATGAAATTCGCTTATTAAGGAAGATATTTAAGTATGAAACGAAGGTGTTTGAGCAGATTTACCTATCTATTGAGTGAAAAACTTCCTTAATTCACGTTGTTCCTACTTGACGGAGGTTTGTTTCTGTTTTCCGGAAGTGAATATTTTTATTTGTTTAGGGAATAATAATTAAAATCATATCATATATGTATATATATTAAAATAATTTATCTGAATATCTTAAAAATACTGAAATTTATATGTAAGGAAATGGTATTCAAATTTGATCTTCAACCATATCTTACATACTTAGCTTTTATATAAAAATTTAGCAATAAATATTGAAAAAACTGAAATAATGAAATTTAGAATAAGAGTAATCGGGCACAACATTACAATTAGATTTTGGGAAATAAAAAAATTCAATTACGTTTCTGAGTGTTATAATCAACAAAAATCTGAAATACATATACAAGCATGTTTCATATCCATATTGCTAAGAGGCAATCTGAGAAAGAACACTAAATGTCGATCTTAGAGTTTTTACCCACATTTTATGTCATCGGGGTTGGGTTTATTCAACAAAAACTGAAGTATTTTTAAAGTTTAAATAAAATCAATATTAGCTTCATTAAGTTATTCGAGTTGAGAATATAACACATTATTTTTTGAACTTCTATGTGATTTGAAAATCTTTAATATATTCATAAAAACATAAATTACTTTTTAAAAAACCACAGTGCCATTCATAACTATTAAACTAGAAAACAGGATCTAAGGTTCAGAAACATAAGATAGAATTCTTCAGAATGTGAGCCAAATTTTCTCTCTCTCTCTCTCTCTTCATTTATCTATCTTCTGAAATGCCTTTTTAAAAAATTTTCTGACTGACCTACTAGGCATACACAATATAATGTTATTGTTTTGTAGTGGACATTAAGCAATTCGTTGGGAAGGAATTGAATTTTATATATTTGTACCTAGAGCATAATTTATGCATTTATGTACAGATGCTTACATACTTAGGCTAGTACTGTTCCTATTAGTTTCTTTGTAATTATTATATTTATTATGATTATATGTATATGTAAAAAAATTTTTTTTTTGTTGAAACTTTATTTTTATTTGTCTTTAATTTTAAAATACTTAAGATCTCGCTTAAACTTGATGAAAAAATTACTGTACTTTTAGATGTAGCTTGAGATTGTCAGTAAAAAAAGGATGCACATTCTATGTCAATAATGATATCTAATCTAATTTCTCTCTCTCCCTGGATAAGGCAGAAGTCTCTCCTTCCCATCTCTCCACCCCACTACTTCCTACCTAACTGGACAATCAATAAATCCTATCTTCATTCTATACAACCTCCTCACTTCCCGTGCTATTATACTCTCCTTTAGCTCACTTGGTTAAGTGGAGTGACACCCAACACACTGCTGGGTTAAACGGGTTAGTATCATTCTTTCCTCTTACAAGGTTAAGTATGGCGACGTCCGTATAAATGCTTTTGCAAGATTATTTATCTGGGACAAGCTTTTTAAAATTATTCTGAAATATGATGGGGTTGTTATCCTTTTTTATGTGCTTGGTGAAAGTTGGGTTAGTATGTACAGGCTTGAGAGACCAAGGTGGTTTTGAGGAATTATCTGTGGAATTTGTGTGGCCTATTTTCTAATGAGGCACTCTTTGTAAAAGATGATGAACCAATGCGATGTGGGCGAATTTCTGATACTGTTAGACCTGGCTTTAGAGGATAGGTGGGTGAGGCTAAGTAGAGTAATAATATCTGAGAAGGAGTTGGTCCCTACGATACTCGAGTGGCGGTTCACCAGCTTCAGGTTACATCGTGCATAAGACTTCAGCCAGCTTCATTTGCCAATAAGCATTACGTGAAGGAGGATCACTAAAATGAAGTGTCGTTTTCAGAGCAGCTTCATCTCCCATTAGAATGAAATGCTTCGTTATAGATTATTTTGGACTTCTCTTAGCGTACGTATACCACTGCCATATATCATAGTTGCCTTATATTGTGTTTTATTTTCGTTTGATTACCCAGAATCACTGTTCTTCCCCCTCAACTTTCTGTGACGTCTCAGTGGCTAATGCAACACGCGAAACTAACTGCAAGCTTAAAGAGAGTACGGACACTTCAAAACTGAATATTTCTCCAATGAAATTTTAATTTTATTAAGATAAAGAATATATTAGTTTTCATTTAAATTTGTTTTTGTATTTCTCAAGAGGTCTGGCGATAGTGGGGCAATTCTCAACACCCTAGTAGGTTTAGTGGGTTGCTTATTCACCATAAGCTTGAGGTTGGCTATTTGAGGCAATGCATTAAACGTACTGCAGACTCCTGGCGCCAAAAAGTTCTACGAAATCGGCCTCTCAGTTAACCATTATGAGGTGAGATCGGCCACTTGGAATAGTTTTACCGATTGTAATTAAAGAATAGAAAGCAAAAAGGCGATGAGACAATCAAAGATTTTATGAGGAATAACGTTTGGATCCGTTCCTGAAATTTTTCTGCGGCTACTGGAATAACAGCAGACAGTCTGAGAAACTTGCAAACAACGGTGACAAACCAAGGGCGTCTAATATGCTTTTATACATACACAATGGAGGTGTCCGCGAGAGTTCAAAATCTTTCCAATCCCGACGTTGCGAAAAACGACGGATTTCATTAAAACATGGCCTAATTCAAGGAGCTCTCTTAAATTTGTGTCACATCACAACCAGTTACATCCTACCACCCTCCAAAATTCTTTGAATATATTTGATGACCTAGAGACAACCCACTTATATGTAAATACTTTCGGCGACTGTGGGACATTCCAACGCCCCCAGAAGTATGAGAAGACATTCGCTGACCGTGAGACAACCCACCGCTACTACTTATCTGTGAATACATGACTGTGGGATATACCAACACCCCCAGAAGTATGAGAATACATTCGCTGATTTATGATTTTAATTTAAGATTCACTTTCTGTTCTAAAGTAAACTTACTACACACACTGTTATATATGTCCCTTTTGAAAATTTTGACATCTAACAAAAATGTAACTAGTGGTCTGTTTTTTTCAGACAATACTCATTGGTCAAGTTGTCTTAATAACAAATTGAAATGTCAATAATAGTAGACGATTGCAGAATAAAACAAGGATTATATAGTTCAACATCAGAAGGTATAAGGGCTCTCACTGTATCAGGTGAGAAGGACCTTTCAGCGCCCTAACTCTTATTGTTGGCTAGAAATGAGTTGCTCATACTCGGATGTACTTACCCCAACTCGGGCCTGTTCTACCAAGTACTTTGCCTTCGACAGGGTCGTAGAGGAAGTTCTGGATGTACGCCCATCCTGTCAGTTGTTTTGGCGCCGAATAAAACCCCACTTCTTTCTTTTTCTCTTGTGTGTTCGCCTGCAATAGAACGATATTTACACTTATAAAAAATGTATACTCATAATTCTAACAATATCTTCCACTCATAATTTATTTTGTAACGAATGTATGAAAAAAGGCCTACATCATTTAGTCCTATGTATGACTAATAAATAAATTAAACTAATTCTCATGTTTTCACTTAAGATAGACATAGATAAGAACAAATGGTTTTGACCTGATTTTATTCATTTTATATTATTATTTTATAATATTAAAATAGAATTATATTATTTTAATATTTTATTCTATTCGAAGTTTGAATTTTTTTTTAAATACAAGATAACTGAAAAAATAAATTACACCTTGGAATTTTTTCGTATCTTTAAAAGTAATTTAGTTTGCATGTGTGGCTGAAATAAAACACGAGGGATAGGAGATTCAACATCGTTCAAAACCATGAAACAGTAGAACCGTATGGATAAATCCAGGAAAGAGTCACGTGCAGGTGTTATCAGCGGAAGCCATCAGTTAGGGGGAGAGGAACCAGATAAGCGGCCATCTTCACCTATATCCTGGAAGATCTCTTCAATCTTCAATGGCGAACTTCGAAGAGACGAGGATGTCCCGTCGGTTCACTATGGAACCCAAGAGAATATAATCCGAGGAAAGTGATGGCTGGATAGGACTCATGAGCCCCAGCTGGCAACTACCTACAATGGAAATGGGACCCAGACAGGATAACCCCATGTCCACCAGGCTAAGGGTTTGTTTTTCGCCCGAAAGAAGCATCAAATGCACAAGGACAGCTGTCGTTGGGACAGCTTGAAGAACAGAAAAAAATAGAAAGGACATTGATGGACATCAATTGTTTTAACAGATATCCAAGTTGAAGGGTAAGAGTCTAGGAGATGATAAGTGAATATTCAGAGTAGAGTCGACTAGGACCAGCGTGCAAGAACGTATTTTGTAATTAGAATTGAACAAAATGGTGGTATCGAAAATATATCAAAAAGGAGCATCCAAGTTGATCTTGAGATCACTGACAATATTTATTTGCTTAGCAGTTTTAAACCTACATGTACAGAAATTTTGCGAATAGGCCCTAAGGAAGAAAGAGTGGATTGTGGATGGTGATTTCATTGCAAGAGCATTTCAGCAGTTTATTTGGACAATGGTAGGCAGTTATATAACAAATGCAGTTAGTTATCCAGAACACATTATTTAGCAGAGGATCGCTATACATGGAATGTCTATTGTCTTAAAATTAAAAATATGGTGGATGTTTAGAGGCAAAATGTGCCTTAACTTTATGCCAAGATATTCGTGAATGTCTCTCAACGGATCGAAAATGAGGATGATATTAGGTAAAATTTGCACTTATTGGAATAGAAGAAAATGTATAAAATTATTCTCGTGAAGAACAAATGATGCAATTGAATTTGTGGGATATCTCTTGCAAAGAAGTACCCCAAGTTGAAAGCATGTGTTTTTAAGGCAGCAAGGAGGCACTAAAGACACAATCAAACTGATGGTGTGTTGCGATTTCGCAACTTATGATGGCTGAAGAAGGAATAGAACAAACGCTTTCTTTCCTCGGGTAAGGAAGAAATAGCCAACAGAAGATTGATCAAATTGCCAGTAGGCGCAAAAATGAATCCTGGCAAATGCGTTTTAGGAGGATTGCTTATGCAAGAGCTGCGAAAACTAATCCTTTATTATGCGTAAAAAAAATCCTATCTTATCATTGTCATAGATATTATTGAGCAAAAGCTGGAAAGGTTTTAAAGGAGAAAAAACAAGGTTAAAGTTAAGATTAAAATGGAGAGCTTCGGACCGTGGGGAGATTTCTAGTAGAGAATTTGTTGGGATTCGATCAAGGTTGAAAATGCTAATGTCTCTGAAGCTGTCATTAAGCCGACCAAAAAGGGAATAGTGGGGGAAAGGCGCAATCATCCTAATTAATATTTAAGTATCATCCTAATTGTTAAAAATAATACTATTAAAAATTAATTCCCCTTATTCAGTTGAAAACTATTTTTCGTGACATTAATAATAATGAAATGATTGCGATAATTATTTGATCTTCCACAAAACTACTCCCCGACCTTACTTTTACATTTACATTCAAACAACTATCCTAATATATATAAATATTATTTATTTTGTGGTCTTTAATCCCACGTAAATTTAGATAATTTTTGGTGCAAGGGAACAGAATAAAAAATCTAACTGTCCCAGCCAGGACTCGAACCTGGATCCCCTGCTATCCGGGCCGGTGCATTTACCACTTATGCTACCG
>KZ807520.1:62431-74732 GCA_000696205.2 Oncopeltus fasciatus | reverse complement strand
TATTTATTTTTTAAAAAACCGCTAAAATTTCATGGTGTTTTTCTTCCTTTTTTTACTGTTCTCAATTTTTTTTTTTTTTCAAAATTTCTTTTGCACCAACTGAATTGGTCACAAACTTGTGATTCGAATAAACCAAAACAAAAGTTCTTTACCTCTTGTTCTTGTGAAATTGAATATATAACGAAGTTTCTCCAGCATGAAATATGTTTTGTTTAGATTTTTTTTCCAAACATTTATATGCTCTTCACAGTTAACCCTTTTGTTGATCATAATACCGTGCAATTTTTTGGCCTAATTAATGAACATTAACTCCTTCAACTTCACAAGTTCTTCTTCAAAATATTCTGGCATCCCTGATAGAGAATCAAATGAAAATAGTTTTATTTAAGTTTCACCTTAATTTGTCGTTTTTTTTTTACAAACATCAACTATGTCCAACAGTCAGGACATCAGCATAAAATAAATAAGGAATATAAACTTTAGTAAATTATTTATTAAAAACGAAAGAGGGTCCAAAACTGATCCGTGTAGTACACCTCTTTTTATCCCTAGTTTTGTTGATTTACTTTTCATGTTATTATCAACAGCTGCTTACTGTTATCTTGCACTTACACAAGAGCGTATCAAATTATAAGCTACTATCTAAACTCCATTGATAAATAATTTTGAGATATATCATGGTCCTACAAATCGAACGCTTTAGTGAGATAAGCAAACATCTTAACAATTTTATTCTTCTCTATTTGTTATCTAATTTTTATCGACATTTTTAAGTGACTTTAACTATTGCGGCATTATTATTTGCAGCTTTTAAATCCGAATGTAGATTTTAAATGAGAAACGCAATGATCTTTTATAAGTTTCTTTCTTGATTATCTTCGAAAGATTCAGTAAAATCCGTATGGTCTATAATTTACCTCGAAATAACCTTGGATGATGATCTGGAATAACCTTGAATATTTTACACTTTTTGAGGGTTGCTTTTGGTATTTTTACCGAAAAAAAAAAGGTTTAAAATGTAATTTTACGCAAATTTAATATGTAAAACGGCTGTTAAGGGAAAATTTATGAATGTAACTACGATTATTGAGTGCATCCTCTACTCTATCTTAGGAAGATAGAAGCTGGGAGCCCATCTAGACAAAATTTTAGTGGACATTCTTTTTACACTCATTGTTCTCTTCCACTTGTAAATTAAATTAAATTCAATTCATTTACCCTCATTTATATCCATCTTAAAAGAATAATGGGAAATTTGCTTAGATTACGCAACTCCTGCGAAGAAGAGAGAGTTGAGCTCTGCACTATGTACAAACTAAATAGGTAAAACTTGAATTTTCGATCCAGTATCAGCATACAAATTAAGTCATTTGCGAGTGATTGCTCCACCAGGGGTCCGAGAAATAAGTACTAGAGGTAGTTCCAGGTGCCTCTGTCTTAAGGATGGAAATCTCAGTAAATCTCGGAGTATTTTCACCCCTTTAGAAATGCTTACGTCCACTACCAGGGGGAACTATGTGGTGAGAGTTACCCACCAATTTCAATATTTTTTTATATATCTCAATATATTAAATATTGTTTCCAGGCAATATATAAATAAACAGACAGAAGTGACGATTAAGCTGCTTAGTATTAACAACTGTAGAAGTTAACACCTTTCATTTTAAGTGCTATGATGTTGTGGGTCTTAAGTTTTTTTAAAAACATTCCTTGTGTCTGAAGTCCAAAAAAAACATGAAAGGAAGTACCCGTCATTTAAAGACCTACCACCCGTTTTTATGATGCCTCTATAGCACCAGGCACGAAGGTTGTCTTTGGAGATCTGGCCGGAGAAAGGGAGGGAATAAAACTACTTCTACACCAGAAATTAAATCTGTTAAAGAGTCAGTTGACATGAAATTGAGGGTATGGTAGATTGGACGCGCAGGCAATGCTTTTTGGCAACGAATATTAGAAAATTAGCTACTAAAGTATTATGTAACTCAGATGTAAGTGAGCTTAAATCATGACCATCTGGAAATTTAATTGAAAGCTAACGAAATACGTGCAGCTACAGCGCAAGATGGAGAGTAGGTGCCGTTTTAGTTACGCGTACAGGAGCCAGTTGGTCTGAGTATGGCACTTTAGGACTTAGAACCATAAAGGCAGAGACAACGCAGAAATGACTGCATGTGATTCTAGAAAAACTTTGTGTGCCAGTCGGAGAGGGAAGATACGATGTGGTTAGAAAGAGTAAAAAGGGATCTCACAACCCGACAAATTTTCTGGGGGAAAAATTGGACTAGTCCAATTTGTATGTATGAGTCAGATGAACAGAAGTTTTTATTGGGTAGCCAGGCAAAAGGGGTTAGAGGGAAATGTCGAAAATTTGTCGGCCATGTGACAATGCAATATGTTGGCCGGACGAGGACATTTTATCATCGTCATCGATGTCCCTTAAGAATTTGAGATATTTAACTTCCACCATCCCATCATACCTCTTAGAACCCACCTCCATTGGCACTCCACATCCTTCTGGCAAGAGTATTGGAAAAGAGTATCCCATCTTCTGGCCGAATACAACACTGTCCATTCTCAAATCAGAGTAACAGTCACTGAGTGTATTCAGTTATATTCGGCCAGAAGATGGAAAGCTCTTTTCGAAAGCGCTCGCCAGAAGGACGTGGAATGCCAATGAAGACAAATTCCGAGAGCTGTGTTAGTTTCACATTCATTGGTGGTACTAACCCCTTCGATTATTTACTTTACACCATTCCATTACTCCTCTGTTCATGTTTTGAATTCTTCCCTTGTCTAATTTTTTTGGCCTAAAATCTTTTGAGGATTACTTATTTTATACGTGCTTCCAATATAAATATTACAATGCTTTAATTACTCTATTCAAATAAAATTTCCATTTAACCTCATAAAGAATTGGTCTTCATCTACCATTATCAATGTATATTTAATAATATATAATTTCATCTATTCTTTTTGTTGTTATTTACTAATTACAAAATATTTACCGAAATTGCCAATTTTATATAACATATTTTAATTTTGATATTTATTCCATAAATTTAGTTAAAGCCAGTCTTCTGAATGTCCTACCCATTTTCCTTAACAATTTTTCATTGAAAAACAACGTCTTTTCTGCACTCAAGACTGCATTATTCTTGAGTTATTTTTACCTATCCCAATCATTAGTACCACAGAAAATATTTAGAATATCTCATTTTTATCATTGTCTTTAATAGCTATGTTAATTTAATATCATTCAACTGTTTAGGATTGACAAAAATTATTATTTTCATTACGGTAAATTAAAAAAAAAAAAATGTCCATAAAATCATATAACGTGATCAAACTATTTCTACTATTCTAGTGAATTCTGAAGAATACTGCATCTTTCCTACAGACAAGAAAAAAAAATATTTTTTTCACTATCCTATAGAAATTTTATTTTTCTGCAAGACATGGAAAATTTATATGTACCCCCCTCCCCCAAGAAAGGAGCACATTTTAAGAAGATATTTAAGAATGTAACCTCGCGGGTTGTTAGGTAATCTGCATAGTTTAGGCAACATTAGGAGTTGTGTTAATATGGCATGGAAAGTTCTGATACAAATAGTCATTAACTACCAATTTTTGATTGGACAATTACCTGGAGAAAGAATTAGATATGTTAAAAAATGTATAATGTTTTACTATGATTGCTCATAGATTATAATGATTTTCACATCGGATATGGTTACTGAGAAGTGCCTCAGTGACATTTATCGGTTTATTCTTCCACACAACTTTTATTTAGTGATATTTTGAATTTTCCATCCTAAAAGGTCCTTACCAAAAGCAAGAGATTGGAACCTCTACTCTGTAAGCACCTTCATGGACAAAGAAAATGGGTTATTCTTATTATTCTCTAATTGTCTGACCGTTTATGTTTAGATAAAATATATTTAATATTTTTTNGTAATTACTTGTTGAATTTTTTCAGTAAGGGGTTTTCGCGCTTGGTACCTACCGAGTACCAAGGCACCTGCCTTTGTCTATGCCATTTTATGCCAAACACTTCAGATTGGCAATTTAATATTTTTTTTTTTTTTTTTTTTAATTTTCCTAAATTCTAAGTTTGAAGAAGACAAAAGGAAAGTGTGGAGAAGCAGTTATACCTCCATGTTACTGAGAGCTGGGGTAGTTTCACTGTACACTACACTGTCACTTAAGGGAGGACATGTCCGGGAAGTACTGCGCTACTGGAGAGACTGGGCCAGTGCAGAGCTCCTACAGGATATTAGCAGTTAGCCCATTGAGGGTTCGTTGCGAGTCACACACTCCATTCAGCTTGACCCTCGGCGGGGAAAACGTGTTCCTCTCCGAAAACCGCCTGCCAACTCCACCTCCTGACTAGGGGTGCACCTGGTACCTGGGGGAAGATGGCCGTATTTCCGGTGGCATTTACACCATACCAACATCAGGATCTCACTCACTCCCCTTGAAAAGTACTATACCTAATATGTCTTTAATATGTTTAATAACACATTTTCTCTCAGAAAACAATAAAGATACCGTTTTCTGAAGTGTAAGCAAACATGTAGAATAATTTCGAGTCTGAAAATGAAGATTGTATATATAGGTGCCTGGTGGTCAGTTGGGATTTTTCTTTTTGTGTTTCTCTTTGAAATAACCCTGAGAATTACTGGTGTGCTCCCAGGAAGCACTCAGATCTAATTGAGAACCATTTTTCTTTGAAAGGGAAAAAAATTCTTCATATTTAATAAATAAACTTATTTATAAATAGATTTATTTGTATATTATAATTGGTTCATTAAATATGACTATATCGGTATTTGTTAAATGTACTATTATCTAGCTGTGGACACATTGATAAAGAGGGTTGGTTACATATTATTATGGTTATATTTTGCTGTACAGTTGAACAAGACTTACCTCTAAGTAATTACTTATTAGTCTAGGTAAGTTAACTGAAATTTCTAAATAAATAAAGAATGTGTTATTACTTATATTGTGAAAAATGTTACATAATAGTTTTTATTAATTTTATAAATAGTAATCATTGTAAATTTTTTCCGTTTATTTTCAGCCCCGAAAAAGTGAAAATATATTCAAATTGGACAAATATTGGCCTGGACTAAATTGTACTAAATAATTAGACTAAAATCCTCAATAACTAATTATTATTGTCAGAAGACCTGGTCAATAACTCATACTTCATATATATATATATATGCCGCATATTTAAATATATCCATATATTTCTCTATGCACTTTATTTTCTGAAGTTTCTAAAATCTAAATCAAATACAATACTTAAATATATAATTGCTATATTTTAAAAACTTTGGAAAACAAAGCACATACAGAAAAATTAAACCAAATTTAGTACTTAAGTTTTTTTTAAGAAACTGCTCGATGAGTTTAGAAAAAGAGTAAAATTTAAATTTTCAATATCTTCACTATTATTAGCGCTATGAAAACATTTTTCACGACAAATTAGGTGTAAAATTGAAATTTTGTAACATTAACATTGAACAATAATTTTTTAATAATGTAATTTCGAGGACGGGACCTATAATTTAAATATAGATAAAATCAATACTTAAGCATTTGATTGGAAATTGTTGACCGAATTAATTTTCATTTGAAAAAGGATGAAAATGGAGAAGAATTTAGAGGAAGGCCAAAGTTTATATTTTTATATCTTCGTCGTTATTTGAGTTAAAGAAAAGTTAGTAGAACATAATAGATACAAAATCTATTTTTTTAAATTTTATGTTCTAATATACTTCTACGAAAAACACTTGTTTTGAAGTATATTTGTAAATATATGTGTAAATATGTACTTAGCCATAGTTATTATGTTCGAAAACTTAAGAACTATGGATAAGTAACAATCAAAGCTTCCCTGGTAGGAGGGAATTTGTTGCAATTCTTCGGCTAATTTATCAGGAAATAATTCAAATCCTTGAAAAATTTGAGAACACGAATATTTATTTATCTATCAGTCGTTGGCAAATTTTTTACCTAATAAGAATCTAGATACAAACAGTAAAATTACCACAATATTTGACTGGATAAATAAATATAAAATTTGCTATTAATTGTAAAAATCCGTCTGAGAAACAAAGATCCGGATCGTAACACAAATATGATTACGAGCTTATCAATTTATAGATTACTGTGTAGTATTCCAAATTAAATTAAATTTTAGTAATTTCCGTTCGAATTACCTACATCAAAAACCAAGAAAAAAAAATTGCCTTCCGCAACAGGTTATAAAGGCCCAGATGAATGAACTTATTATGTATTTATTCTAACCTATGGTATAAAAGAGAAAGCAAGTGGTCAGCACACTGTCTTGGCCGCCTAATTTTTTTTTCCGTTCACTGAAGAATAGTTCCTAATTAGAGCTGGTGGGTATTCTCTAGGAGCACACGTGACATCCTTAGGGTCATTACAAACAGAAGCACAGGCAGAAAAAACCCAACTGTCATCTGTGAACATTGGACCTGGGACCTTTGGGCTTCAAGACCTTAACCACAAGATCACCACACGTCTTCAGAATTTTCTACATATTATAAGTAAATAGATAGACTACAAAATCGTTATTTGTAGAAACTGAAGTTTTGCACAGTGCTCGTTTTCACAGTGAATTCCGAAAGAATTCTATTCAGGTTGTTCTCAAAACCGACTTTTTTTTTTTTTTTTTTAAAAAAGATAACCCAAATTTTAAAAAAAATTTCCGATAACAACCTAAAAGAGCCTAGAAAGACAAGAAGTCTTGTATGTGTGTGTGCGCGCGCGCCTGTGTACGCACTACATGCCAAATGTTTTTAGTTTACTAAAACATAATTCACTATTTTAGATTCTGAAAGAGTTCGTTAATAATTCGTTAGCTAGCGGTCTAGGGGGAAGAGGGTTTAGAAGGGAATCAAAATATTAGAGCCTTGATACAAGAAATGCAAGGGAATCGAATAAAAAAATCTTACTACCTCAACCGGGGCTCGAACCCGAGTCTCCTGCCTTCGAGTTATGCTAATTATTACCCCAAAGAAATTTTTTTAAATTCTATTCCCTTGCATTACTTGTATAAAAAAAACAAAAAAAAAAAAAACGTGGGATTAAATACCACAACTAACATCAGTATTTAAAAAAAAAAAAAAATTAGAGCCTTGATTATAATTAGCGTTACGTAAAAATGTTTAAAACAATATAGATGTTAAATTTATATCTTAAAACACCAAAATACACTTAGTAAAGAAGTTAATTAATAATGTAAATTCGTCTAGCGAAATGCTCCCTCATTTAAAGAAAAAATACATAAGTCGGTATTTGCATATTCTATTATGAACTCTTGAAAAAAATAATTTTTGGCTGAAATCGGAAAAAGGAGATAAGGTGTTAAGAAGAAGACTAATATTTAAAATGATAAAATATTTCTTATTAATAGCCATAAGATACGATTTGTAGAACATTATAGTTGTGATATGTAATTTTTCCAAAATTTTAATTCCAATTATATTTTCTTCTTGAGGAAGCTATTTAAGATTTTAAATTAGAAATTTATTCGAACCAACTACTAAGTTTACAAACAGTATTTGACATACTTGCATTGTTACAAACTCACTAAAAACGTAATATATTTAATTGAATATAAGAAGAGTGGTGTCATTGGTCACCTTCTCCCCTCATGNTCCCTAATGAGACGAGTGTCGAGTGAGGTTATGATTCAGGCAGGAAGGGAGCTAAAGGAGGGCATTAGAGCCACAATTTAAACGCCTCCACCAAACTCTTTGTAGTCAGGACGTGTAATGTACGCTTAGCAGATGAGAAAGACCTTGGACATCTGTCCGCCAGGATGTTCTTTATCAGCACCTTTTCTTCCGTCGACCTCTCCTACACAAGTGGTCGCCAAACTCCTACACCAGAGGAAGCAGGGAGAACAAGAAGAAAATACTTTATTTTGGACCAAAACAGCAGTTTTTTTTTACACAAAATTAAAAGTAACAAAATTGAAGGAAAAATAAGCAAATTTCCTATAGTGAAATCAAGATACTCATTGGAACCATGACGCGATATTTGTAAAAATGCTATATATGTATATATATATACACAGACACACACTAAGTTGTATGCCCCAACATCTCGCTTCTTCAGATTGGCTTAATACCATCTTCAGGGACATGTAGTTTACCTTCATCATTCTTTTAAGAATATGTTTGTTGTATATATTTATTTAAATTAATCTTAATTGCAGATAGAAAATCAGCTTAAATTACGCCACTCCAACCTGCCAAACTTTAATTTTGTTTCAACGTGGGATTGGGATTGGGATTAGGGTTTTATACGATTTGAAAAGTTGAAATACAAACATTCATTAATGCTGAGATTTAATTCATTTTACACAGCTTGTGCCTAATTAATTTTATTGTCTCTCTTTTTGTGCCGGGACTGTGTACGTCTGTGGCTAGTTCTTCAAATTAAGATTAGCAGTCGTGATTAATTACCTGTATTTATAGACATTCCATATACTGTTAGATTTAGTTTAGATTAAGTTCCTCCTATGGATTGTTATCTCTTTGTGTAACCTTCTTTTTATTACAATGCAAAAAAATTTATTTTGCTTGTGCTAACCTATCTAAGTAAGTTAATAGGTTATGGAAGCCCAGTAACTTTATTCCTGCGCAGTAAATGGTTTGAAGACGACTGTAGATGGAGGTAAGTAATATTAAAATTGCTCCGTTAGAAAGGAGCACCTTGCACCCTTGGAGGTGGAGGCTAGAGGGAGGGGCTATCTACAGGTCGCTCCCCCATTCTAAACACTGATGGATCAGGACTTACAGATAAATAAAGCTTGCTGATCGGGCGGGATTAGAACCCGCACAGCTAGGATTGCGAGACCCGAACAGATCCCATGAGCTACCCTTCTTAAGGTCCGTCCCAGATGTTATGGCCTTAGTGGAGGGAAATGTGAAAAATTCAGAAATCTGCGTTTCGAAGATTCAAGATTGATAAAAAAATACTTTTAAAAAAAGTATTTTTTTAATGATCTGCCGGTGTTTCGGCTCACACTGTAAGTTATTTTCAGAGCTTTTAAAATTAATGTCATAAGAAAACACGAGAAATACCAAAAAATATCATATGATTTACATTAATATTATGATTTAGCTCGGAGTCCTTTTTGAATGTTTCATTTTTTAAATTTAGTTTTATAAGGAAAGAATGATTTAATGTGTAAGAAAAATGCTCGTACTCTAATCAAAACTATTATTTTTGACTGAAGCCTTACACCAATTTGTATCGATCAAAAGCATTGTAAGTAATGCATGGCGGCCTTAATTCTACGAGAGACTACCGTAAACTGTCTCTTACGGGAAACATCCCGCCATGTTAAATAAAACCTAAATTTGAAATGTCAAAAAATATACTCAGAGTTTGCAGGAACTGGGCGGTTAACAGGTGTTATTGCAATGCATACTAAATAATTTTCTATTATTTGATTGTGACTGCTTTTCGGGGGTATTAGTATATGATTTGGCAGGTAATTCGCAGGGACCAGCTGACTTTCTGTCAAATTGGAGAATTCGTCCTTCAAGCTTTCTCTTGAGTGTGAAAAGTATAAGAAAATCTGATACTTCTTCCTTTGTTGAGAAGGAGAGATAGCCCAGGAGAAATAAATATTCCCTAATGAGACGAGTGTCGAGTGAGGTTATGATTCAGGCAGGAAGGGAGCTAAAGGAGGGCATTAGAGCCACAATTTAAACGCCTCCACCAAACTCTTTGTAGTCAGGACGTGTAATGTACGCTTAGCAGATGAGAAAGACCTTGGACATCTGTCCGCCAGGATGTTCTTTATCAGCACCTTTTCTTCCGTCGACCTCTCCTACACAAGTGGTCGCCAAACTCCTACACCAGAGGAAGCAGGGAGAACAAGAAGAAAATACTTTATTTTGGACCAAAACAGCAGTTTTTTTTTTACACAAAATTAAAAGTAACAAAATTGAAGGGAAAAAAAGCAAAAAACTACAATCAAATATTTTGATACCGGAGTCCCGATGTTATAGGTGGCTGCAGCAGGGCGGTATGTGAGTATTTGGTGATGTCTGTGAGTTAACTCTTCTATGTGATATCCAAATGGATCAACTCTCAGTTCCTTGTATAGTTGTTGGTTCCTACTGAACCAAAAGGCGTTGGAGGACATTCGGAGCACTCAGTTTTGAAATATCTTAATTTTGTTATGCACACTACCCACTGACTACAGAACAGTAGTCATTCCTGAAATATGTAAATTCAATGCAATACAATATAATATAATCTTTAAACAATTAATGAGAGGGAATAGAATACAAACAATCTATCTGTCCCAGCCAGGACTCGAATCTCCTGCTATCCGGGCCGGTATGCAATACCATTACACCACCGGTACAAGCTAGATATCTTATTAAATTCCCACCACAATAATTTAATTAATTTTTTTTATTCTATTCCCTCTAATAAATTGTTTAAAATTTACGTAGGATAATAAACCAGAACCAAATAAATATTTATAAATATAATATAATGTAATATACAAACAATACAATGTAATTCAAATATACATATTTTTTCTCTTTTTCAGTTGGCTTTGTAGGCCCGAGAGGTATTCATGTGGTACTTATATGCTTTTAGCCAGAACTTTGAGATGTTTACCTGCCCTACGCACACTTCTAAATACATTCGGATAAACCACGAGTAGCTTTTCAGAAGGAGGTTGTGATAACTAAACCCTTGGAGGACATGTGATATTTTTCTAGGAATTTACTCTAATAAATGAGCTTGTAACCTTCAGAATGACGGATCTCATCAATGCGGGAGAGGTTGTGTCTTATAAGCAAATTTCCTATAGTGAAATCAAGATACTCATTGGAACCATGACGCGATATTTGTAAAAATGCATTCGTTAATGTGTGTGTTGCAGGTGCCGTACCAGACAGGGCAGGCGTGTGACTTGTGGATAAGTGTGAATTCATGTCCTTAGTTTTGTGAATCGGTTTAGTTGTGTTTATTGTTATTGTTTATTGTGTGTAGAGGTATATTCCGATCTGCACGCATCAGCTGATTGCAAGTGTTCTAGTCCCCGAGATATCCCTAATAGCAGATCCTACGCGAACCGTTGGATTTTTGCTCGTAAAGAGGGACCGAGTGGAGAAAACGTGGTCCTACTTTTAGTGTTAATTATTTTCCAAAATGTATAATTATTTTAAGTGTCGAAAAAATGTATGTTATGCTTTTAATGTTGTGAATGTTTTTAGAATATCTTCCATGGATAAATTCACGTGAGCTATTCACGATAGTCTTATGACGAGAATTTCGAGAAAAAAAATTTAAAAGAATCTTTGCTTTGGATATATTGGAGAAACCAAAAATATGGTCTCTTCAATATTTTTTTTATAAATAAAGATATATTTCTTGGTAAAAGCTCAACCCGCAATTTTCGAATTAATCAAATCGGTATTTAAGCTTATTTAGTTAGATGACTCTGTCAGTGGCTGAAATTGTTCGAAAGGGAGGGGAGGGGAGGTGTTTAGGGAGTGAACAAAATTTAAAGTTTTCATTATTATTAGCGTTACGAAATAAATTCATACAACCAAAATAGGTGTATAATGTAAATTTTTAAACATTTAATTGAATATAATGTTTTTCGATAAAAACTCGCATTATATAATATAATAAATATTATTTTTAGTGGTATTTAATCCCACGTAAATTTTACTAATTTTTAGTGCAAGGGAACAGAATAAAACATCTAACTGTCCCAGATAGGACTCGAACCTGGATCTCCTGCTTTCCTGGCCGGTGCGTTTCCATTTATGCTACCGAGACAAGTCTGATAAGTTATTAAATTCCCCACACTAGTGTCGAGAGTCTAACCTCCGAGGCAGACAAATATATCGCCATATGCTCGGAGGAGCTGACATTGTCAAGCTGTTTAAATGACTCTCGTTATTTACTTTTAAATTTTAATTTTGTAAATATTATTTTTTTGTGGTATTTAATCCCATGCAAATTTTACTAATTTTTAGTGCAAGGAAACAGAATAAAAAATATAATGACTTATCAGACTGGTCCCTGTAGCATAATTGGTAAATGCACCGACCCGGATAGCAGGAGATCCAGGTCCGAGTCTTAGTTATGACAGTTAGATTTTTTATTCTGTTCCCTTGCACTAAAAATTAATATTATTACATAGTATATTTAATAATTATTTCGACCACTATTACAACCTAAATTAATGGATTTTTTTTTATTAATATTATTATAT
>KZ807519.1:412998-431234 GCA_000696205.2 Oncopeltus fasciatus | reverse complement strand
CCCCCCCCCCCCTCCACCTATCTACACCCTTTACGAGCAGTTAACTTTTAGGTGCCTTGAACTTTCGAATCACGATCGAGGCCTATTTCCACAAAGTTTCCTCAGCAGGAATTTCTAAGAAAAATTTATTTGCTGATCATATAAAAATTCTATATTAGTATTTTATCTTGTGTCCATAATTAGTAATCAGTAGTAAAGAATGCAAGGAAAAAAAAAGTGTTTAATTTGGAGGTAAATTTGTTAACCGTCGAGTTTTATGAGGAGAGAATTGTCAGGATTTCTGTCTTGGTAGCTGAAGAATTAAAACTAATATATAACCAAAAAAGTTTTTATTTTATCCAACGTTTAGGCCTAAATTTTAGGTCTTCATCAGGGCAATTTTATTTTTTCTTGTGACATTGTATTTCTACATCCCTGAATATAGCTTAGAATGTAAGCCGAAACATTGGCGAATAATTTAAAAAAATACATTTTTTTTTTTTAAATTATTTTTATCGGATCAATCTTGTTCGAACCCCAAATTCTCTACTAAGTTTTCACATTTTACCGAATCAAGTCTCCAAGATAAAATTCGATGTCCGAAGAGACTTCTTCGTAGTTAACATTGTCCCTACGTGACGGACTAACGTTACGGAAAGGTAGCTAACGTCTAAGATCGCACCTCCGTCTGGAATGGTACCAAAGTAGCTTTGTAATAACTCGGCCTATGACGTCATGGTTGTCCCGATTGCCTTTTTGTCACTGATTAGTGTAAGCATGTGTACACTGCAAACCCTTTTAGTGAGACTGTTAGTGACAAGTCTCTGGCGATGTATGTGTACACTGCAAACCTGAAGGAAATAATCGGGTTTTCCTCGGTAGAAGTGTATCTAGTTAGTAGCTCTGATAAAATGCCATCACACATCTGCATGTACTCTGAGTCGCGCATATAACTACAGTCACCTGCGCATTCTCCAAGAAGTAGGAGAGCGGACTGCAGGGAGATCCAGACGCAAGAGGAGAAAAGTCAAATATTGCTTCTACTGCTAAGTTTACAATGGACAGTGGTCAGAGGATTGAGTGTCAACATTGAGAGGACCTTGTGTCAACACTACACTCTGCAGTCTTGATTGAGGCTCTCGGTGAACTTAACTGATTAAAATGGCTCCTATTTCTGTAGCTGCTTCCGGTCTTCGACATTGGTCATCGCATCGACACTGACGACGTTTCCTCCACCGAATATTATATTTACATTGCACAGTATATGGCCTCCAAATCAGAAACGTTTCCTAATGTTACACGGTGGACTGTAATAGATAATCACATGATAATCTTAGGTGACAAAGAATTAATCGTGGACTCTGACCTTTTTATTTTGACTTTTCTGTTTTGAATAATCTTAAAAAAAGCATTTGATTTAAGGTGATCGCTATTAATTACGACTGGAATTAATGCAAAAGACCTTGCCTGGATTTGCTATACTAAAAATGAGGGAAACACACTTTAAGAATAAATACCCATCAAATGAAGGCATTAAACCAAAATTGACCGATTTTGTGCTAATCAAAAACTTTAAATTTTATTTCAAAATAAAATGAATAGAGCATTTAGATCAGTTCACAACGGAATAGTTTTCTAACTATTCAAAAAACCCTAGAAGAAATATTGGTATAAAACTTTACATTCGATTCATTAGATGTTCACGTAGGCTTCGTGATTCACATCTTGATGTGCGAAAGCTCGGCAAATAAGAAAAATTTGACTTGGTCCAACCCGGAAGATGAAATGGTAAAAAAAAATTCGATTCATTAATCAGATCGAATATAAAACGGGCATGTATATTTTTAAAAAATTAAAAAAAAAGCCGGAAATAAAAAGTATACAAGAAACTATACAAGGTTATATACGTACGGCATTGAATGAATACTCCAAAGTAATAAGTAGGAAATCACTGGTCCCTCATTACTTGAAGGAGAATAAGTTAATAAAAACCTCTTCAAAACTAATTAATGGGTAAAGATCATTTACAAATAAAGTGTTAAAATAATAGAACATGTTCTTACCAAACAAAAATTAATGTCGTATAATGCAAGTTAAAAAGGAATTTTAAATGACAACGTTATGCTGCCACCAGGGGGAAGAAATGAAGGCCCTTCCCAATCTTATGAAGATAAATGTGAGGAAAAATTAAAAAAAGAAAGGTTTAAACAAAATAAATCCTTTATTTATGTGAATTTATAAGTAACAATTAACTTTTTGTTGGACGTCCTCTAAAAGGTCTTAGCTTACCTTATATCAAATTAAAGAGTTAATACAAAAAGTAGTGAGTAAGATCTTATACATTTCAAGCAGTTAGAGTGAGACATAGGAATGTATTACGAATGTTTATGTTAGAGGTTGTCGTGGAATAGCTGCTGCCAGATCGGTGAACCGGAGAATAATAACTAATAATAAACGAGTTAAGGGAATTCCCTTTAATAATAAGCGAAAGCTAAACAACTATAGCTAAACAAAACAATAAACTTAAGATCAATCTGGGCTTATGATATCCTGCAAAAATTCAAAATCCTTAGAACAACTTAAGATACTCTATTTTTCTTAAATTCAATATAATAATCAATATATCAATCCCACATAAATTTTAAACAATTAATGTAAGGGAATAGATTAAAAGACCTAGCTGTCCCAGCCAGGAATCGGACCTGGACCTCCTGCTTTCTGGGCACGAATGCTACCAATTAAACCACCGGGACAAGCCAGATAACTGATTAAATTCCCAGCACACTAGCGAGAGTCTGAACCTCCGAGAAAGACAAATACATCGTCTTTCAAATCAAGCCCCACAGACAGCCTCAAAGTGGAAGCTGGGGAGATGCCACTTGAGCGCAGAAGGAAATTATTATTGCTTAGATATTATGTAAAAATATTAGCTAAGCCATACCACCCACTACGTATCGACCTCTCCCTACAAAACAGACACACACAACAGGGATCTCGCCCCGCCTTTGTTTTGTTCTCTGCAGAACTCTCCTAATGTTGTAAATCTGGAATCAAAAGAGGCTTCTGCTGATCACTTGGCTTAGTTTTTTGCTCAGAAATATCACAAGTACTTGTGCTGTATAGTACTTAATAGTACCGTAATATGGTACTATTAAGTACCTGTACACATAAATGGCACAAGTACTGTGCTGTAGAAGAAAATAATGTTACAATGGTTTCACTAGAAAAGTTGCAAAGGTCAAAACGGTACAAATATTACTGTCATATTTTATTAAGTACAAATATCTATTTCCTCTAGAATGAGTAACAAAGCAGGGGCAGTATTTGTGAGCAATGCGGGATCTTGCAGTTTCTCACTCCATAAAATGGCGGGTACATACACTGCAGAGCCTAATAGCGATCGACAAAGCTCTAAATGTATCTATCCCGCAACAGCAACGATTAGTAGTTTGTACTGATTCGTTATCGTCAATCCTTAATATAAATAACTTATTCACCCAACATACAATAATAAATAATATTCTATATAATATCTAGAATTTGCACCGAGAACGGATAAAAGTTACATTTTTCTGTACCCCTAGCCATTGTGGGATACATAGAAATGAGAAGGCTGACTATGAAGCTAAGCAGGCTACGCAGAGTGGCAATAATTGTAATTTCGTTATTCCACAAGATACAATGTCATTCGTCATACAAGTAAATGGGTGGATCAATGGTCTAATGTAAGAGAAAACAAACTTCTAGAAATCAAGAACACTGTGAGTCTATGAAATTCATCTGTCAGAAAGCATAGACGCGAAGAAGTAATTTTTTCTAGACAGAGAAAAGGGCACACTCGACTAACCCATGGTCATCTTATGGTGAAAAAACCAATATTTTAAGATTGTCAGGTTCCCCTCTCTGTGAAACATATTTTAACTGAATGCGTAAAGTATGCAGATAAAAGACAACAATTTAACCTCCCATCAAGCTTAAAAGAAATGTTAGGCAACGGTTCACATACAGTAGACCGTCTAATAAATATTCTTAAAGATACTCTTTTATACAACCAGATCTAACCTCAGTAATTAGAACTTATCAACGTAATTATTTACTGAATAAATAATTACGTTGATAAGTAAATAATAATTAACTCTTAATGAGTAAAAAAAGTGAGGCATATGGGGGGTGGGGCGGACGGGGGTTCTGTCTTTGCGTCGCCGGTTTGCGGCGCCGGTTTTGACCTCTTCTATTACAGCCGACCTGGAGAGTTTGGACGGCCTGGTCCCACCGTGCACACCCTCGTTTACAGGCCAGGCATTACACTAAAGACTTATCAAGATGGACTTGACATGAGCTGGAAGTCAATTACGGAGGTCGAATTCGGCGTTGCTGGTTGCCTCGTGCTGGGGCATGGCTCTCTGTTTGTGTCTCCTCCTTCATGGCTGCATCCCAATTGCTCGCGTTCTGGAATGCTGACCTCCATCATGTTTTTGCTTTTGTTTTCTTGCTCTCTTCTTTCGCACTCTTTTCATCGATACCCCACATAAGTGGCATTAATGACCCAAGTGGTTGACATGCCAAAAAAAAAAAAAAAAAAAAAAAAAAAAAAAAANAAAAAAAAAAAAAAAAAAAAAAAAAAAAAAAAAAAAAAAAAAATTGTGTGTGGTTTAATTACTCGCCAGTAGTTTTAACTATAGTGAGGGCTTTGCCAATTTGAATGCTTGTGAAGAGGCTGGTGACGTCAAGGGATGTAAGGATAAAATTTGTTCACGTAGGCTTCGTCGGTCGTCAGATGTATTTACCATATTTACCATGTCCAACCCGGAAGATGAAATGGTAAATACAAAGGATAAAATTGTTAGGAATTTAAAGCGATTTGATTAAATGTTTTAGGGAAAGAGAATTATTTTGTCATAAGAGCTATTATAGCTAAGTGCTTGAAGGTTAGGGAGTAGGAATTTACTAAATTTAAATGAGGGGGAATTAATGTTGGATATGATAGGACGAAGAGTGTTGTTTGTTTTATGTATTTCGGGAAGTACATAACATCTGGGGGCTTGTGAATTGTAGGAAGTGAGGCTTCTATATTGTTTAGCTATGTTGGTCACTTAGTGAGGATATGTGTTTGTTGTGTGTTGGTTGGGTCTTTATTATTGGTAATGGAGAAATATGTCATGTTGTCATTGAGTAATGTGTACATTTTTTCCAAGTAGTCTGCCTTGTCTATTATATGGACTATCATAATTGTATGTTTCTTTTTCACATTCAGCTCTGATAAAGGCCTGAAATTCAGGCTGAAATATTGGCTAAAATAAAAACTTTTTTGGTATAAATTAGTTTTTAATTCTTCGACTACTAAGAATTCCTGATAATCCTCTCTTCATAAAACTTGACAGTCAACAAATTTATCTCCTAATTTTGATTTAAGTTTTTATATTAAATATCCGTGTTGAAATATGACTACATGTATATGTGTGTGTGTGTGTGTGTGTATACACACACATATTCATGTGTGTGTATATATACACACACATTTTTTGGACATTAAAAAAAGCAATTCCACAGATGAACAAAAAGCAATTCTACTAAAATAGAAACAATTAATTTAGTAAAAGTTGTAATCTTCTAATTTGAATGTTCCATCAATAGAATCAGTAAACAAAATGCCAGGAAAAACAAGTTCTTAATTAAGTGTTATCAATTATTTCTAGGCAAATATTTAAAGATATGTGCAAACACTTACCCAAGAAGGGAGGTCATCCACCCTCGCTAATATTACATCTTTTTCGTTTGACAAAGCCGCTGCCTTAGCTACTGTCCTTTTCAATTCCTTCTCCTTCCCCCATTCCTCTCTCAAGACAGTCAGGACAAGTGGCCCCAACAGCCAAGCGGGACTTATGTTGAAGTAGCCAAATAGGTAGACAATAGCTACTTTACTGAGATGCTTGCCGAAACTATAGCACAAATGAAAGAAGTTTGTACCAGTGCCTATTTTCTTGGGGACCAATTTACTTTCGACACTCTCCTCCGGATGATTTTCAGAGGGCGGATCCGACATGCTGGAAACCTTGTACTACTCTGAAAGGAGAGGAGCTAGCCGGCCCCTGAGAGACTGGACTGAAGCAAGAGTTAATTATAACCTTGTTGCGTCAGCTCGAGTTCATAAGACAGTGCACTATCAATGGAGGTTTTGTTGAGCTATCATTCTTATCAGTACTTTCAGTAATCGATCCTCTTTTGTAAATCGATTAATAAGAGCAGGGAATATAACTTTCGAAGCACTTCAGGATTAAAACTAAGCATAATACAAACATTTATGGATGTCCATGAGAAACGACGACACCAAAACTGTAATGAATTTTAACAATTTTTAGTGCAAGGGAACAGAATAAAAAAATCTAACTGTCCGAGCCAGGACTCAAACCTGGAAATAAAAGCAAATAACGAGCGTCATTTAAACAGCTTGACAATGTCAGCTCCACCAAGCATAAGACGATATATTCGTCTGTCTCGGAGGTTAGACTCTCGACACTAGTGCGGGGAATTTAATAACTTATCAGACTTGTCTCGGTAGCATAAATGGAAAATGCACCGGCCCGGATAGCAGGAGATCCAGGTTCGTGTCCTGGATGGGAAAGNTATATATATATATATAGAGAGAGAGAGAGAGAGAGAGAGAGAGAGAGAATGAAACATTCATGGCTGCGATATATATAATAATAAGAACAGGTGGGAGAGAAAGTGTAGCGGACACACAAAAAGAAAAATTATAATGAGAAAATTTTTAGGGAGACTTCCACCCTTTGTCATTGATGTCCTCGGTCTCTCTTCACTCTTCACTGATTAAGGGCATGAAGTCTTACAATAATTTTTTTAAACTTACATAACTCAGAGTATATTACTCATCAAAAATAGAAGTTTCATATTCAGATTGGACTAATAGGAATATTGTATGATAAACTAAGCAATTTTTTTTCCTCCTGTTTATATATAGAGCTAAACATTAGGCTCATAAATAAATTGATTTCAACATACTTGAGAGTAACTGTAAGGCTGTTCTGAAGTATAGCTGCCAGCATATGAATGCTGGGGGTAGCTACTAGCGGGATAAGCTTTTGTGAAGCCTCCTTGCTGTGGGTATCCACTTCCTGAATATGGAGCTGCGCCTGGATGATTTTGGCTTTGGTTGCCTGAATTGGTATTGTACATTCTACAAGAGAAATCTAACAAGTAAAAAAGAGCAAATAATAAAATATAGTTGCTAAAAACAAATTCTCTGTTAATGTTAGCTTTTTTATACTCCCATATGGATTATTATTAACAACTTCCTTGGGGGCAAAATATATTTTAAAACATTACAAACCCTAGTTTTCATTACTTAGAAGTAGAAGTTTAGTACTCAGAAATTATTAAAATAGATCTATTAGTACTTTGGAATATACTACTCAACAGTCAAACTTTTTTTAAGCATTTAATGTATTAGGGCATCTTTTGCATGCATAAAGAATTTTTATTAATAATCATAAGTTTTATTTATGATAAAATANTCCTAATTTTAATTTTATTTAAAATTAAAATATATAATTAAACAGCAGGTGTGAAGAAGTATCAACCAACATTAATCAAGAACTGCCGTTTCACGAAACTGAAAATATATCAAGTTTCACCAAATCAAGTTTCTTACGAGTGCCAGCTGTAATGCCTTATCCTACAGAAATAAAAATTAAATCATCAAGTGACACCCAAACAACCTACAGCATTGGAATTTATATAACTAATCTAGAAGAAGACGAACTTCTACTCTTTCAAAACATTTCTTATACTTTTATAACCACTAGTTGAGAAAAACCAGTTGTGGTTTCTAAGTTAAGCTGTAATTCCAATTTTCCTTAAGCAATTCAATTTTTTGTTAATTTAAAGAAATTAATTTTACATAATTTAATACAAAACTTTGTTAAACCTTACATTGATAATGTAATCAATACTTTTTTTCAACTGCAAGAATTTACTTTTTATTTCTATATTTACTTCTCTTTGTAGCATATTACTTATTAAATTTTCAAATATTATTTATTAATTAATAAATAATAATTTAGGAAATAATTGACTTTTGACAATTGATAGTCCAACAAAATAATGCTCATCCTCACACTTTCCGATCAGCTAAAGAAAAGTTTAAAGAACTTCATGCCTCAGCCATATAGACCAGATCTCACACCATCAGATTACTACTTGATTTGACTTATGGAAAACGTATCATCAAGAGAAAAAATTTGATAATTTGACAGTAGTTGAAATTGCAGTTCAAGAGTTCTTTGACAAGGAGTGGTATCAAAGTGGGATCGAGCAATTGACTAGCAGATGGCTAATTACTGTAGATAACAATGACTATACTCTACGTATTAATTGTATTTTATATTAAAGACATAATAATGCAAATATTTGGTTGATAAAAACTCATATTTTTTTTTTTTTTTTTACACCTTCAGGTGTAAAATGTAATTTTCTAACATTCTATAACATTTTTATGATATAGCTTATTAAGGCCTTTAAATTAAAATCACTTAATTAATGTTAATTGTAAACTAAGGTGGTTGAGAGCTTCCACAACTCTCTCTTCCCAGCTTGACTAGGGTATTAGTTATTGGTCATCCTTTTCAATCTCAATGTTTTCTCTGGCTTTTATTAAATTTCTTCATTACTCTTATTTATACCCTTCTTTATTCAGAGAAGGGAAATCAGCATAAATCGCAAGGACGATTGATGGACTTTTTATCATACTCTGAATCCAGTAAAACTAGGCAGTAATTGAGTAAAAGTTACTAAAACACTACACCTTTATTAATTTATTTTGTGCATACATCTCTCCATAACAGTGATTGCACACTATTTATAGTACCCCTCCCTCAGTCTATATTCTAGCTGGCATATGGTAAAACTGGCAGCCAGTTTTAATACCTTCCTTGCTTTGATTGATCTCAAAACCAAGGTAATATTCAGCTAGTTTTGTTGTGGCACTAAATTGAGTTTTAAGTTTAGCAATAATCATTTCAGCTTCCTCTTTACTTGATGAGGCTATTAATCCATCATCAACATAGAAGACCAACAAAATTTTAACTTTATTATTATTTTTAACATATAAGCATGGATCTGCCGAACTTATTTTAAAACCTAAGCTTTCAAGGAAACTATTTATCTTTTGGTTCCAACGTCTGGGAGCCTCTTTTAAACCGTAGAGGCTCTTATTCAATCTGCAGACTTGGTTAGATTTGTCCTGAAAACCCTCTAGGAGTCTAATATAAATTTCCTCATTTTAAATCACCATTTAAAAAGGCGGTTGAGACATGAAATTGGTACAGATGCATATTCTTATCTACAGCAACGCTAAGAACCGTTCTGATAGAAGTCCCTCTAGACCCAGGATTGAAGGTTTCTTGATAATCCTGACCCTTATTTTGCGCAAAGCTCTTCACAACCAATCTGACCTTATAGCAATTCAATGATCCATCAGCATTATACTTCTTATTATACACCCATTTTGAAGGGATAACATTCCTAGTTGGAGGTAAGTTGTTCATTGTCACGGTATGATTATCCTCAAGAGATATCATTTTGTGTTCCATAGTGTTCTGCTTCTTCCCTCTTCATTATATGTTTGAGGAATGACATCAGTCTTAGCAATGTTGACTATTGCTAATCTTTTAAATGTTTGGGTTCATTCAGTCTGTTAATCTTTTAAATGTTTGGGTTCATTCAGTTTGGATGAATCTCTAAGATTTTTGCCTCATTTCCAAGACACGATATCATCTTGTTCCATTTAAGAGTCATGATCATCTTCTGAAAAATCCCAAAAAATATTCCTCGTCAGACACTTGAAAATCATCCTTATGATTATTCAGTTTTTCTTCATATTGATTAGTTACGGCTTCTTTATCTTCATTATTATCTAAATCGTCTTCTAAAATTTTAAGATTTATCGTGGGTTGATTAATCCCTTTATCAATAAGAACATCTTCAGTAATAGGGGTAGTAGTTAGTTCTTGAAATATTACATCACGGTATCCTATGAGCTTATTATGGGACAGAACTCTATATCCATTATCTCCATCATATCCCAATAGGATTCCTTCCTGTGCCTTTTTACCAAATTTTTTCATTTTAATCTTGGGAACATGCACCCAACAATTATATCTAATTAGTCTAATTGTAGATATTTAATATAAGGTATTTGTCCATTCCATAGTTCAAAGGGTGATTTTCCTTTGATGGAGGACACACCAGTTCGATGTAGGATGTAAGCAGCTGAATTCATCATTTCAGCCCATAATTCTTTAGGCAATGATTCTTTTCCAGAATGAATAAGAGCTGCTCTAGCAGCTTCAACAAACGTTCTATTCTCCCTTTCTGCACAGCTATTTTGTTCCGGAGTATATGGCATAGTGTATTTTACCTCAAAGTCATGTGACCTAAAGATACTTTGCACTCTTTCATTGTTAAATTCTCCACTATTATCACATAAAAGGGATTTTATAGTAAGTCTTCAACTTTTGTTTTCATGAAATATACTTTCCTAAATCTAGACCAGTCATCTTTAAAAACTACAAAGTATTTTAATCTACTTTTAGATGCTACAAATGGACCACATTCATCTGAGTGTATCACCTGTCCTGGATTATCAGCTCTCTTTCTTTTACCAAATTTTAACCTATGTGCCTTTCCATTAATGCATCCCTTGCACAATTCACCGACAAGTTAACATATATATTTAATTCCCTTTTAATGACATTAATGCGACGTTTATTTTGATGAGCCATTCTTTTATGATAAAGCTAGATTAAGGGGCGCCGGGATAGCTCATGGGATCCGTTCGGGTCTCACAACCTGACGCCGCGGGTTCCAACCCGCCCAGGTCAATCTTTTATTTATAATTAAAAACTTGTCCTGAGTCATGGTCGTTTAGAATGGGATGGCAACCTGTAGATAGCCCCTTCCTCCATGACCCTAAGTGGTTGAATGGAAGGCTAACACTTAAATAAAATAAAAAAAATAATAAAAAAGCTAGAGTAAATCATATTTATTGAATTAGATGGATTGGTTACTTAAAGCTTTATAATCTTGACCTATAGGGATAACTTTAATATTTAACTGATAAAGCCCACAAAATCTTTGTCGAGAGCCAGAAACAAGAGTTTCTTTCCCTTCAATCAATCTATACTTGAGATAAGAAGATTCAAATCTGCTTTTTGGTCTCTGATCCTTAGCAGGTAGGACCGAAAATAAATTTTTGAAAACGGTAGGTACATACCATACATTAGTTAATATAAATTTCTCCAATATTCTTCCCGAAAAAACTTGGATATCAATAGATCCCTGACCAATTTCCTTTATATTTGTATTATCTGCAGTTATTATTACATGATCATTATCATTAAATTTATCATAATTTTTAAACCAATCCAATCTATGAGTAATATGGTGAGTGGCTCCATTATCTACAAACCAAGTGTGCTTATTTGATTCTGTCATAAGAGCATCGGAACTAACTATCAAGAGTACAATACCTTCACTAGAATTAGTTTGTGTACATTTAGTCTTTGCTGGTTTAGGAGGTCTACCATCAACAATCCAAAATCTACATTTTTTAATAAAATGACCTATTTTGTCACAGTAAGCATATTTTATTTTGTTTTATCAAAAGCAGCTTTATATGGTTTATTTATTTGTCTACCTTCTATTATTGCCTTTGCATGTAAACCCTCTTCAGAAACATTTGCAATTAAATTATTTTCAAATGTACATAATTTTTTTGTTCAATTTTCTAAATTTTTATTCTCATTATTAATCAATCTGGTTAGTAAAAGATTTAATTGTTTCAGGTAAACTTTTCCAAATTTTACAAACCAATAAAACATCTTTGTTACCTTCAGGTTGCTTTTCTATTTCCTGCTTAAGTTGGTTCCAATTATTTGACAGTCCATGTGATATAAATCCCACTGAATCGTCTCCAGGTAGCCACTTATCTTAGAAAAACTTTTTATACAGGTCAAATATTCTGTCTTCAGAAAACGTATCGAAGAATTGACACAATCTTAGCCCCATATCTATAGCAGTTTCTTATCTTCGCACTTTCGCGAACAAATCTTTTTTTATTATATTTTTAAAAAAATATACGTATTTAAAGTGATCAATGGTTCTTATTTAAAGTGAACTAGTTTAAAGATAAATAAGAATTTATTCAAATAGGCAATATAAGGTATTTGAATATAATTAAAGGTAAATAATAACTATCGACAAGAAAAAACTATTGACAATAACTTAATGAAATTGATAAAAATATATTTCATTGTTCATAATTCATTATTTAAAAAAAACTAATCAGCTCTGAAGTAAGTTAAATTTATTGTAATAATGAAGAAAGCAAGAAGGACAAATGGTTTTTGAGACCTAAAGTGTATTTATAATATAAGTAGGTTTATAAACAAATTGCATCATATGTTACAACAAATATAAGAAAACATGAGCCAGAATTATTTTTTCACTTTTCTATTTTTTAAAATAACTAATAAAAAATGACACCAAGATCAATTATCAGTTTATTTAAGTGAAATAACTTTTTTGAGAAATAATGTAGTTTATGAGTTTTGCATCAGGAAAATCTAAATTAAGAAAAATGCTAAACTGTTATTAAGTATTATATTTTTCTTCAATATTTTCATAGCCCTATCAAATAAATAAAATAAAAATTCACATGGAGCAAATGACATTGGTATCACACTCATTCCATGATCACTTAGCAAATCATAACCTAAGTATTTATAAATTCATTGGATTTATACTCATTCTAATTTCACTCATCAAAAATAAAGCAATAATATCACAAAGTTACTTTCAATATATTTCAGAACATGTAACAAGTAATACATGTTTAGCTCACTAGATTAATGATTAAGTTGTCAAAAAAAAAAAAAAAAAAAAAAAAAAGTCTATATTTAGACCGAGCTAAATTCTAGAAAATGATTCATATAATAAGAAAGAAGCTTTAATACTTTAATATTGAATAAATGAGAAGAGAAACAATGCAAGTTAAAATAAAATTAGTATTGGTAATGTAAAAAGAATTTGTTTTAGTTCCTAAAAACTTGTTGTCACTTGTTTTTGTTCCTGAAAATTTTTTATTCATTCTGATCTAATTAAACACATTTACTTTTCAGTATATTTAATATTAATTTTTAAAAAAGAGGAGAAATGAACTTACCACTGAGTATGTGTGACTATTACTGACTCACAATATTGCCGGTCTTTGTGATTAGATAAGACGATTTGTCTGTTTTCTCTCTGGGCTTCTAAAACAAAATATCCTTTCTATACCCTGAGAGCTATGAAGTACTTCTTCCTCTGAGAGCTGTGACCTATCCAGTTAATATATTTTAATCAACCCCCCCCCCCNAAAATAAGGATATTAACTAAATAATTTTCAAAATCTTTCTAATAGCCATAATAAATTATTTAAAAATGAATAATTGTTTTCAATTTAAACAGTTTTTTTACAATTATATATTTACATTAAATACCCAGCAATGGCATTGCTGAAATTAAATGAATAACTACAATGCTAATTAAAACTAAAATTGAATGCACTTTATTACAAACACCAAATTAGTTGAGCATATAATATATTATGTGGAAGGCAACAAGAAATGCCGCATTATATACATTATTGTTTACAATGTTTCCCCCAAGGCCATAGCCAGAAAAAAAAATATGGGAAGTTATGGAGTTATTGATTGGATTGATAATTGTATTTTAATTTATGTTTTTTGCACTGNACTTCCTTCCCCAACTGAATTTAACTATTAACAAACTCATCGAATGCTTTCAAAAATTAGCTTAAATACCAAATTTGTATTCACTTTTTCAATAATATTTGTGGACGCTATAGCACCAATAGACAAAATATAAACATCATTTTTAACGGACAATATTTTTATTTTCTCCAATGTAGGATCAGAAAGATGTATTGAAATTTTTCAAAGGTTGCGTCATGGGACCAACGTGATTAACTTGATTACTAAAATAATGAATACCAACATGTCTGTTTAAAAGAATAAACAAACATGCTTGCATAAAATAAGTAACTGCACATGGGCTCTTTTTCTCTTGAATAGAAGAAAATTAAGTTTGAAGTGACTAATTTTTTTAGTTTAAATTCTGATTTTTATTGTATTCCAATGGTGTGATATATCAAATTGTTTAAATAGTGTATTGTGCAAAGCACAATAATCATAGAAAGCTTTGTTACAATAGTTTAACAACGATTTAATTTAAATACAATTAACAATAATAACTAATAAATTGGGTCAAAATAATTTGTTACATGTCAGAAAATTTTATTATTAGCATAGGATAATTCACATAAAGACTATTGCATACCTCTCTCAATCGTGCGTGCGTGTGTAAACAAGCAAAAGCCTGTAGCTGAGGTTTAAGTATATATGTATGTACATACATATATACTTAAACCTCAGCTACAGGCTTTTGCTTGTTTACACACGCACGCACGATTGAGAGAGGTATGCAATAGTCTTTATGTGAATTATCCTATGCTAATAATAAAATTTTCTGACATGTAACAAATTATTTTGACCCAATTTATTAGTTATTATTGTTAATTGTATTTAAATTAAATCGTTGTTAAACTATTGTAACAAAGCTTTCTATGATTATTGTGCTTTGCACAATACACTATTTAAACAATTTGATATATCACACCATTGGAATACAATAAAAATCAGAATTTAAACTAAAAAAATTAGTCACTTCAAACTTAATTTTCTTCTATTCAAGAGAAAAAGAGCCCATGTGCAGTTACTTATTTTATGCAAGCATGTTTGTTTATTCTTTTAAACAGACATGTTGGTATTCATTATTTTAGTAATCAAGTTAATCACGTTGGTCCCATGACGCAACCTTTGAAAAATTTCAATACATCTTTCTGATCCTACATTGGAGAAAATAAAAATATTGTCCGTTAAAAATGATGTTTATATTTTGTCTATTGGTGCTATAGCGTCCACAAATATTATTGAAAAAGTGAATACAAATTTGGTATTTAAGCTAATTTTTGAAAGCATTCGATGAGTTTGTTAATAGTTAAATTCAGTTGGGGAAGGAAGTGGGGGTTTAGGGGAACACCAAAATTTAAAATCTCATAACCTTTGTATTGTTATGGGATATGATTAAAAAAATGTCAAATACAGAGATATGTTGAAGTTAATTTATTTTAATAAATAATTATACTATTAATAACAGAGGACGATTAAATCTACTGCCCTTAGACAAAGTAATAAATAAAAAGATAGATAGAAAAGAAAACGTTCAGTTAATAAACAGATACGTACAGTTCGCCCAATATCTGAAGGCCCCTTAGAGCTGTCTTAAAACACTTTAACAGAAACTACATGCACAATATCATACCTTCTGTTATCCTTCTTCATTGGTTTCTGCAAACCATCTTCTGTTGGCGAGCGCTTTCGGACATTGTTCATCCTCGTGGCCGAATAATGTGTTCACTGTCACTGTCTGTATTCGACTGTTTAGCTCTGGGTAGGCCCTCTCCCTCGATCGCATGCAAGTCAGAGAACAGTCTCTTTCACCACTAGATAACTTCGTCTTGGCCAGCTCCTCAACTTGCCCAATAATTTGTCATTGCAGTCATCTCACTTTTCGTTTGAGTACTACAAACGTAAAAAACATTTCTACTATAAGCATGATATATAAAAAATATATACAAATAAGGCAGTTGAATACAGACAGTGACAGTGAACACATGTATTCCGCAAGAAGATGGACAATGTCCGAAAGCGCTGGCCAACAGAAGATGGTTTGCAGAAACCAATGAAGACGGATAATGGAAGGTATGATAGTTCTATATTCATTGGTGGTAGAAATAACCCTTTAGAATATTTACATGCACAATACTTGGCAAGTATGTAATGAGGTCCGGGCAGCCAAAGTTCTCAGCTCTGGAATATTTTATGCACTTATAGTTTCTGTGTATATATTTGTACAAATAATTTAAAAGTGCTTTATTACAAAGAGATCTCAAAACAACTTGCTTAACTGTCTGCACTTACTAGACTGTCACTTAACATTTCATTGTCACCGGCACTGCAAGGCCCGAGACCAGCCCGATGCTGAGACACGCCATCTGATACAGAATCAGACACGGACTCGCGAGCTGCTGGCATACCGCTTTTATAACTCTATAGAACATTCTAGACGGGCCTAGATGAATCGAAGAAAAATCTGGAAAAATCTTCTTTTTTTTTTTTAAGTAGAATTATGACACGAGGAAGCAGATGGCCTCCTTCAATCAAATGACCCCTTCCCGTACGGATCTGGTACCTGTATCCTCCTCTGTTTCCTCAGTCTTTAACATTACCCCCTCCTTAAGACTGATCTGTACCAAAACAGGTCTTGACTGAAAGGGAGGATTTGACGCGACATCCACGCCACATTCCAAACTACGATAGTAATCCTTTTTCCAGCGAAGATCTCCTCTATCATCTGTCTTAGTACGTTCCAATCCAGGCCGTTGTATCTGCAACCAAACTTGGGAATGGCAAGCTTGATGACTGCCAATTGGTGGATTTTCGTCCGCAGATCATTTAGGCTCCTCGACAGGTCTTCGAATGTATGCTCCCAATGCGAATCCTTGGTCCCCAGGAAAAACGGGTACCGTCCATTCCATTCCAGATTTAGTGTCTTGCCAACGCATGGTCCCTGTTGATTTAATTTCTTTATGCCTCCGAACTTCCTCCTATAGATCGTAGCAATTCCTCTGGTCGGACCCAGAGCATGGTCCTCTGGAGCCACACAATGTGCAAGAGCATAGTCCTTGGGTAGTGTGAAGATGTCTTAGTTACTGGTGTGGATGGTCAATTTGGGTTGTACAGGTAGGGCGGTTCGTGTAATAGATGAAATGAGAAAACAATCGAAGATACGTTCCCTCTTCCCAATATTACTTACTTTCTAGACAAACTTGGCCATTGCCAATATTGTTCAACCGTCGATCATTACTCAAGCTTCCATCAGATTGAATTAGAAAAGAATAGTGTCCCTAAAACAGCATTTTCTATGAATGGCGGATATTATGCATGCTGTTTGGTCTTTGTTTACCTTTATGGTAGCACTATTCTTCAAGAACACAAACTGAACCTGAAGCAGGCATTTCAAAGACTGAGAGAAGCAAACCAAAAGATTCAACTTGACTAAACTGAATTCCTACTTAGAAAAGTTATATATTTAGGCCATCCCCTTTTGATTGATGAAATAAGACCAGGTAGATCAGAATTTACAGCAATAGAGAAATACCTCATACCTAAAGCAACAAACAAATTAAATGCATTTTTAGGATTACTAGGATACTACAGAAAATTTATAAAAGATTTTGCTAAAATTGCTAAGCCCCTGAACAAATGTTGAAGAAAAAATGGAAACATAGAGCCAAAGAAGCAGAGTATGTAGAATGTTTTAACTATTGTAAAACATTATTAATAAATGACCCGATAATAATATATCTAGACTTCTCAAAATAATTCATATTAGCCACATATGCTAGTAATTTTGCAATCTCTGCCATTCTAAGCCAAAAAATTAATGAAGAACACTCTATAGCTTATGCTAGTTGAACTCTGAACGATTCAGAGACTAATCTGGCAACAATTGAAAAAATAATGTTAGCCTTCTTTAAGGAGTTAAAACATGCCGATTTTATTTATTTGGTCCAAAAAAAATCTTAATTATCTGTGATCATGTCCCTCTCAAAGGCTTTTCACTCTAAATTAATTCCCTGATGTTTAAAGCTAAATGAATACAATTTTAATATTGTACACAAAAAAGGAAATTTAAATATCAATAATTATGCACTGTCCCGCATAGAAATTTATAGAAACAAAATTAAATTCCAAGTAGAAGGAAATGATAACTCACCAATCAACATAAAGTCCCTCTAGGAAGATATCAGATATCTCAACGAGTCTTATCACTCTCCAGAAGTTATCAGTCCTTAGAACCCTTATCTGTATTATTCACACTCTCTTTCAACTTTAAATCCCTCTGTAGCTCTTCTTTATGGCTGAAACTTTTTTAACTTTTTGTAATTTAAAAACTTTTCACCCCAGTATTATGTCAACTCATGACATTTCAAAAACTCTAAAAAAAAAAAAAAAAAAAAAAAAAAAAAAAAAAAAAAAAAAAAAAAAAAAAAAAAA
>KZ807519.1:367503-380434 GCA_000696205.2 Oncopeltus fasciatus | reverse complement strand
CGTACAAAAATGCGATATACAGAAAATATATTGAAATATTGGACTAGAACATATTGTTATATTATAATATAAGAACAGAAAAACAATATGTCTTGCCAGCTTCAATTTTTATAAAGGATGCTCAATGTATTCACTACAAACAAACCTATGGAGCCACCTATTGATTGATACATAAATGTTAGAAAATTATCAAATGTCTGTCAGGTTTTGCCATGTTAAGAATAATATTTTTCTTCTAAATATAACTAAAAAATTCTTCTAAACAAAATATCAGTAATAGTCATAGCCCAAGTTAACAATAAGTTTATGTATAATCTCGGCATTAGTTGGAAGTGATCATGGGCAGCAAAAATCAACAAGACCTCGCTGCACCAAGGGAATTGATCACAAGACTAGATACTCTAGCGACTAGATACTCTCGTACCAATGCCCTCTATCAAGATGTTTCCTATCATGTCTCATCGTTTGCCCTCGCAAACGGCGCTCTGAGGAAGCAAGCCACCACCAAAATCGCTTGAAAGAACCTCATCCTGCAGTACCTGAGGGATGGATGAGAAGGATCCACAACCTAGCGGCTCAGGACCAATGTTCTCTACCATAATATACCTCTATTTTACCGCATCCCTTGCCATCGCAAACGGCGCTCTGAAGAAGTAGGCCACAACCCAAAAATGAGGCTCATTAGAACCCCGTCCTGCAGTACCTGAGGGATGGATGAGAAGGATCCACAACCTTGTGGCTCCAGACCAATGTCCTCTACCATAATATGCCTCTAGTTTACCGTATCCCTTGCCATCGCAAACGGCGCTCTGAAGAAGCAGTCCACCACCCAAAAGTGAGGCGCTTGAACGAACCTCATCTTGCAGTACCTGAGGGATGGATGAGAAGGATCCACAACCTTGTGGCTCCAGACCAATGTCCTCTACCATAATATGCCTCTATTTTACCGTATCCCTTGCCATCGCAAACGGCGCTCTGAAGAAGCAGTCCACCACCCAAAAGTGAGGCGCTTGAACGAACCTCATCTTGCAGTACCTGAGGGATGGATGAGAAGGATCCACAACCTTGTGGCTCCAGACCAATGTCCTCTACCATAATATGCCTCTATTTTACCGTATCCCTTGCCATCGCAAACGGCGCTCTGAAGAAGCAGGCCACCACCCAAAAATGAGGCGCCTGAAAGAACCTCATCCTGCAGTACCTGAGGGATGGATGAGAAGGATACACAACCTTGTGGCTCCAGACCAATGTCCTCTACCATAATATGCCTCTATTTTACCGTATCCCTTGCCATCGCAAACGGCGCTCTGAAGAAACAGGCCACCAACCAAAAATGAGGCGCCTGAAAGAACCTCATCCTGCAGTACCTGAGGGATGGATGAGAAGGATCCACAACCTTGTGGCTCCAGACCAATGTCCTCTACCATAATATGCCTCTATTTTATCGTATCCCTTGCCATCGCAAACGGCGCTCTGAAGAAGCAGGCCACAACCCAAAAATGAGGCGCATTAGAACCCCGTCCTGCGGTACCTGAGGGATGGATGAGAAGGATCCACAACCTTGTGGCTCCAGACCAATGTCCTCTACCATACCGTATCGCTTGTCTTCGCAAACGAAATATAGAATATCGTTTATAGTAATAAATCTTTAATATCTACAGTTGCACAAACTATATCTTCTGGTAGCTTCGCATTCTGAAAATACTTTTACTGCTTTTTTCTTACTGTAATTCACTCACAAAATATAATGTATATCGGTATATAACACACTACTCAGTAAGAACCACTCAATAAAGGTATAAATCTTGAATAGCTAATACAAAACAGAAAACTAATTTTCGGCTTAGGTATCATTATGAGTTACCACACTCCCTGCTCTTTTGCATTTTTTTTTTTTTTTTTTGTATAGCTTAAGTTTGTTTTCTCTTGAAAAGGTCAGACAGGAAAGATTTAACTTTCCTATGACGGATGTGGTGAGGAATTTCGAAGTAGGTTGTATGTCACAAAGATCAGTTGGAGGGGGAGGAGAGCAAGGACGATGTGAGAGAGGGAAGATGAGAGGAAGAATAAAAGGAATAAGGAGATAAAGTGGGGAAAAGGGTACGAGAGATAAGGAATGACAGAGAGGAAGAGGGAAAGAGAGAGTGTGGTAGGGGAAGGGGAGGGGAGAATGAGTGAGAGAGTGTGACTAGGTATTCGGGGTCGGGGAGGTCAAAATCCGTCCAGGTGACGTCATATCTCTCCTTCGCCTCGTTCCTCTCTTCCCCCACTCCCGGATCTAAAGGAAGGGTTTTAAGCCGGCTGGATTTTTTCTTATATCGACAAAAAAGTCAACCCGAAATTCGAGATGAAAAAATGATTTCCACAGAGGACTGTCAACAACTTTCCGCCAATAACTCCAGCCACCGGATCCAATGAGATGTTCATTTTCCGTTTCGCAGTAATAATATATCACATTTTTTGTCCTACTCTGCATCAGTTTTTTTAAAAAATAGATTTGAGGCCATAGTTAAAACAAGTCTGCAGGACGAGCAACCGTAGAAGTAAATCTTTCATTTTACCAATCTTGAGAAAATGAATTATTCCTCAATGTCGTAAATAGAGGAAGAATAAGATGAATAATAATGGGTCAAAGTCTTAATAAATCTATAATAATATAACATTATAATTAAAAATAATCATAGCTTGCAGGAAAATAAATAATTGGCATCTCAAACCTATATATAATTTTTTACAGCCTCCTTTATATGTCCTACATATGTTATGCATGACTCGATATTTGAATTCAAGATCCAATTGGGTCCTTGTCGAAAAATAAAATTTATTTCTGCTAATGATAGGCTGGGTCAAATTTGACGATTGTTATACATTTTTACCTCCTTACTTTCACGTGTAAGGTTCCTTGGCCGTCACAGAATTGTGAATTATGAGTTAATATAAAGAAGTCCTGTCCATGATCTCCTTATTCTCCTACTTTATTTTTATTACATCAAGCTGTGTACTGACACATCAGATATGTGTGCTTCTGTTAATGTTTTGCTCTGAAGTATTCTTACGAGAATTGAGATAGAAAAAAACAAATTATCTCAAGAATATATTCTCTCTTTAAACATAAATTTTTCCCTGAACTCGCGCCTTAAAGAATTCTGGGCTATGAAGAAACACTTATAAATTCCGAAAGCTTATCAACTGCTTGAGGGGAAATTAATTTTTTGAGTAAAGTTGGTTTTTAAAATTTAAATCTATGCATTCAAAAAGCTACAATATATAAAAAATAATTTTTTCTTATATATAAGATCTGAAGTGACTTTTATTTTTGATAAATATTTGTTAGGATCAATGAATATTTGATTAAATTTAATTTTACATCACGTCATACGGACAAACCCATTAGCATATTTCCTTTTACAATTTTGCTAATAAAAATATAGAATAGAGGGCGTATTATTAGTATTTCCTCAATTAAGCTCACAAATTTTATCAGAAAATAATAAATAGCTTTTCTAAGCTAATAAGCAAAAGAGTAAATAAGTAATGAATAAATGAAAATAAATATAAAATAAATGACTTTGATGTAGTCTGTGGTAAGTCTAACTTACTATTAAATATCAAATAGGATTGGGTACATGCTACATGTAACATGTAAATAATGATTTTTCCCCTTTAAATTTGTTTGTTAAATGTATATATAAAAGTATAACCTTGCATTGTACAGAACCAGTCCAGGAGTACCATCTAAGTTATCTCAGCGGGTTGACAGAAGGAAAGTGAACATTTCAAAATTCTATATTTATTTAAGCAGATGGATATGAATCACCTGGGTTCAGGGAGTATATTGAATGAGGAACTTCCTTATCTCCTATACACTCCAAGAGCAATCAGCTGCGATATAACGAGTTTCATTAGATAATATTTAGCAATTATTATTTATTGCAATATTTGTTTATCAATTATCATAATATATATTTATTTCACCTCATTAAAAAGCACATTATTTTTTAAAATTGTTTTAACGAATTTCCTAAAGCAAAAATATAAATATTGAGGTGGTTCATATGATGCGATTTTATAAAATTCTTCAAAAGTCAATCGTCAACAATATTTAAAACTTAAAACAAATAGTTGCTTTTATTTTAGTTTCCGAAGATCCTGTATAGTTTTGCTTCAAATTGAGTCATTAACTGAAAGTGAAATTTATAGACCTCACTTATTCATAACAAAATAAGTGAACTTAAAACGCATGACACTTGTCAGGAAATATGTAGAAGATTGTTCCAAGAAAATATGAAACTTTATAGAAGTACTTTTATATCAAATGTGGGTGAAATAGTTGAGAAGTGGTTCACACACACACACACACACACTTTTTTTTTTTTTTTTTTTTTTTTTTTTTTACGCTGAGCGCTTTCGAGGCTAACGCCTCATCTTCAGTGCTCTAAGTTGGTCGAGGTGAACTCTCTCAGACCTTAGGCTATATTCAGAGCTGAGGATGTGGCATTAGCCTCGAAAGCGCTCTGCATTAAGAAAAAAATATATGTATATGAACTGTGGGGGTTACTGACCACTTCTCAATAATTTCACCAACCTTTGAGTTTTTTATTGAGAACCTCCACAAGCCAGCTATTGTACAGAAAGAAAAATACTCTTATGTCGTTTCATATAAAACCATTTTTCACAGGCGGGTCTAGAAGGTGTTCTGGGGTACAGGTGGATTTGAGGTACTGTGAGGCCGCCTCTTACCAGCGACCATCATGCAAAATAAGATGTTGATGGCTTAAAAAGTGTTCGATTAGCAATACTGATTATCTGATTTGCGCACTTCAAGCAGCTTGTGCTTTTCCCCTTCATGAGGGACAAACAAGCACACAGAAAACAAAACTTTATAAGAGAGCTCGTTGATTCATTCCTGTATGTTCCTAGTGAACACTTGTAGATACGAAGAAATGGACATTCCTCTAGAAGAGGAAGCATTCGGTATTTAAGCTTCTTTTTGCAAGCCGATGAGTTGTTAATTGCTAAAATCGATTGGCAGGGAGGTAGGCTTAAGAGGGAGGACAAAATAAATGTAAATTCTAATTTTATAAATTTATATTCTGTAACATTTTAAAAAAACTAATATTAAGGAATTAATTAAAATTAATATATTAAGGAATGTAATTTCGAGTGCTGGGCGGTCACTCTAATTTTTAGAACAATGAAACTAAATTTAGTATTTAACATTTTATATGCATTCCTTTTCGTTTGAAATTAGACGAAGAAAAGGGAGGGGGGTTTAGAGGATAATTGTATAGTTTATGTTTCATAATATTTTATTATTAGATGTTATTTTTGTTGGGGCATGGTCAAGGTTGATCCAAAAAAAAAAAAAAAATACAATTTAAAAAAAATACACATTTAAATTCNATTTTGTTGGGGTTCGGTCAAGGTAGATTCAAAAAATACTGATTTTTAAAGAATGTGTATTTTTTTGGATCTACCTTGACCGAACCCCAACAAAAATAATATCTACGGTAAAAAAAAAACAAAAAAAACTCTCCATTTGAGTATAATATTTTATATTTTTGAAAAATGCTTGATAAGGTAGACATTTACGAATGTAACTATGATGGATAACCCCCTCTCATCCGTCCTGACCAGTCTAGAGGAAATTTTAATGACCTATACCCTTAAAGCTCATAGTAATTAATTTTGTAATTTACTCTCATTTTTACCCATCTTTAATGGAACATGGGAAAACAAACACTTGTAACTCTGTATTAGACAGGGTGCGCCGAGATGCTAGACCTCCAAAACTGGAACGCTCGCCGCTTGAGAGAACGAGTTAACACTCCTTATCATGAACCATGACCTAACCTTCGCAAACATTACCACCTTATCAGGCACTCCACCACCATCTTCACTCTCTAAAGATTAGGTAGGGCAGTGTCATTATTTAATCTCAACGGTCCAAAAGTACTATGCGTTTTCTCTGGTCTGAGAGGTTTAAAAATCAACAAAGTGCTTCAAACAAAAGCAAGTTTATCTGTATTGAATGTTCCGAATCTAAAACCGCTCAAGGGAGACTGTTTCTAATTTATTCCACTCTTCTTTTTACCCGGTAAACGGATTGAGAACAACAGATATCGTTATCAAACATACATTTTTTAAAGTTCTATCAGCAACCTAAATTATGGGTTCTTTTCCACCACTCCACTTCTAGGGACCTCTGTCAGACGCAGGAACTCCGAAAACCTTTAATTTTTCACCTTTAATTTAATGAATGAGAATTTGAATAATAATAAACTAAAAAATCAGTGAACGTTAAAGTTAATAACCCTGAGGATGACATTCAGGAAGTCCTAGGGAAAAAAGAACGTGGCCCTCAATCATCCTGCTTTATTTATTATAATTTTAAATGCCTTTTAATGAAGTTTATTTAAACAATACGAATTGAATCTCATTTCATCCTTTCCATTATCTGGTCTGTCCACCGGTTAAGGCATAGGGAGCACTTCTTATCGTCCCTGAAATCTTCCCACACCTTATGGTCAAAAATATTTTAGTTCAATGCTCTGACTACCATCAAGAGTAGGATTGACTAAGTAGACAGTTAAACTGCAGTTTGACAAAGTTTCAGAAGAAGCAATACTTCTTGGTTATAATACCGTCATATACCTACTTACTAATATGACGGAGGTTTGAAAACTATAAAATGTTTTATGAAATAGCTTCAGGCATTGAAAAATAATCCTTTTGAAATATGAACGCCCCGTAACAATTCGCTGAATAGTTATCATGGGGAGTTCATATTCCATAAGGGTTATTTTTCAACGTCTAAAAGTTAAACATATCAATCATCACGTTAGTTAAACTTCATTAGTGGAGAATCGGTTAAAAAAGGCAGGATTTAAGTGTATGATTTTAAAAAAAATTGTTTATTTGTGGAAAAAGGAAGAAAAACAAATGATAGAGTGAACAGAGGAAAGGGTATAAAGAGAAGCACAAGTATAAATATAAAAGTTTTATTCCTTTAGAAAAAAAAGAATTCCTTTCTGAGGAATTCGTTTAGCAGGAGAGCGAAGGACTCAATAATTTGGCTAACTTAAGATTACTCAGAGGCACTAAAAATTAAATGAGCTAATAAATAAAAAGAAGAAAAACGACCAACCAGTCTACTATTGGACAAAAGAAAGAAAAAACAAAAAACAAAACAAAAAGTGATTTCCAAATGAGAAGCGTTGATGGGAGGCTGAAACGTGTAAGACTGGTAGTCGGTTCCAACAACCTAATTTTCTTCGTTAGTTTATTGCTATTTGTCAGGTTTCTTTATTTTCTGTAAAGTGTATATGTGTTGGTGTGTGCGCGCCCATGTCTCTGTCGGTTTTATACTTTACCAATCCACAGTCAAACAATAATGTTACTTGATTTATAAGCTCATTCATTTAGTAGTTACAGTCGAGCATGATCCATAAAATATGACGATATTTAATTTTTCGGGGACGATAAACAAACTGACATCCTACAAGTGGAAAAGAGAAAAACAAAACAAAATGAGATGAAACAGGGAAAGAGAGAGAAACAGTAGGATTAGCCCGAAACTCAGCTGGAGGTAGTGTTTACTTAAAGAAAATTATTTATGAGGAAGGCAAAAGAATTTTTTTTTATCGAATGAATGTGGAATAAAATACTCTGTCTTAAGTTAAAAATAACATATTAAATGGTAAATCATGAAATAAAGATGAAAAACGGCGAGACCAAAGAAAATAAATCCTCTTGGAAGATGACAATGAGCGAGAGAGAGAGAGAGAGAGAGAGAGAGAGAGAGAGAGAGAGAGAGAGAGAGAGAGAGATACCTGGGAAGTGTAAGACCGGGAGCCAGTCCTGGCGGCCTTCTCCTGGCCTTGAGGTGGTTGACCTGTCTTCCGATCGCCGAGCCACCGTCGCATTCCTAACCTAACTTTACTATGAAATTCAAAAGTCCATTAAGCAGTCTTCTTTTTTTTCCCTCCAAAAATAACATAAAAGCAGCTATTTTGCCAAACCCCATTAGGATCAACTTGTCATAGACCAGTCATAGTTGTGTTCTCTAAATATATATAAAAACTATTTCGCATCTTTAAAGGATTCTTTGATATTTTACAGTTTTCGATCAATTTCAGGGTATTTAACAATTTCACTCCTGATCTGTGGATCACAAATATATTTTGTGGGTTCCCAATGTGAATGGAATTTGCCGTAAGAGATTTTAATTAATAAAGTTCAACTCACTGGCAAAATACAGTTTTAATTATTTATTTCCCTTCCTTCTCTTAAATCAAACAGTTGATAAAAACAACCCCCCCCCCCCACCCAAAGAAGGAAGTGACTTACGCTTATGTAATAAGTAATACGGCTACTACAAGCAGATTACGACAAATCCTTAGCATGCTACAAATAGCATAATATTCACGTTTCTAATAAGTCTGGCCACATTTAGATTCCCACTGTTGCAGACCGACAAACATTTTACAACTTTTACCCCTATACTTCTGCCCTCTGTAGCAAACCCAATCCAGAGAACCCTCTCAGTTGTATTAAGAGGAGATGGCCCCGCCAACTCCTAGGCACACGAGGTCACATAAATTTGAAGTGTAGAGGGTTATATACTCTCTCCAGTGCAAAAAAATGTTATGATTTATAATTATATTACTATAAAATTATATGGTGCTCTACTACATGTGCAGATTTTAATAAATAAAGATTTTTTTTTTTTATTGCCTCCAATACTTTTATTAATTATTGCAGATATTTAAAAATAATGAATTTCCAGTACCAAAGTTTTCGTTTTGAAGGTTTTTTGGCAACACTGTCTGCTAGATCTAGAAGTGGACTAAAAATGAGATAAATTTCTCCCATTTTTCAGGCACAAGGGTCCACGAGGTGGATTTGTACAATATGAACTTCAGCGAGATATGTATCTGACCAACACTTCCACCAAGATCCATTAACTAATAAAATTCACATGTCCAATATATCGATAGTAATATATCAATTTTTTAATCTCATCGTCAGTGGCATTTAACAAAATAATAGTAAAAAAATTCATGGAAATTCTTATATTATTCTAAAATAAAACTGATTGAAATGCCATGGAGTTTCAAAACGGCGAGTTTAGTAACGTGAAGGAATTAGAGGAACCGGGTCTCGAACCCTGGACTTTAGTTGTACTAAACCACAGGAGTGCACTACAACCCACATATATGAGTAACATTTTTATTTACTTTTAAAGGAGACACTTATTTTATGTTTACCGAAAATTAATCAAAAATAAAAACATTTATATATTACTACCAATTACATAGATTAATAAGTACGCCAAAAGAAAATAAATAAGCAAATAAATGATCGCTATTTGTAACAGATGCAACATGATCATTTTGTGGTTACTCGCCTCTTGGGAACAACAAATCTAAAAGGAGTAAAGAAAAAGGATAATATTCCTGCGGTTCCTTATATGAAGTAATAATCATACTCATTTTAATTAAAGTAAGGATATTTATATTAGTAGAAGATATGTAATTACAGAACTTATACAAAAATATAATGAAATGAATTTAATAAATAATAAAGGCGGGAAAGAGATAATTGAATGCGCAGGGTAAGATCAACATCAACAGCTGAGGTTCGCCCATGGTATTCAAAAACAAATTCTAGAAAATTGTTTCTTAAAAAAACTTTTTTCTAAACTTCTTTTCTAAACAAATCTCAACTATTGATGTACTCTTGAATATAAATAAGCTTTCTAAATTAAGAAATAATTACATATTTTAGTTCATATATATGGAAAAAATATAAGTACGTCTTATTCCATATAGCCGTGCCCCGCAAGGATTGTCAGCATTTGCTCAAGTGTAAAATAATGGTAGTAAAAATCTCTCAGCTCAATAACAAAGGAAACTGTTACTTTTTACTCCCGAGGAATGCTTGGAAATATAAGTAGATTCTCAGATAAATTGGAATACATAAAAGTTGTCCGAAAATGTACACCAGTACCCATAATTAGTTTTAATTGCTTTTCCCTTCCTGCAGGGATATATTTGTTTTCCTTATTTTTTTTTTCTTTCGCCGGCAGAAAACTAATTAATACAATTAAGTTTATAAGGGTAGGTACTTCTCCTTACCTAAAACTGACAAGTGACTTTATAATACAAAAAAAAATAAACACATTATATTCGATCTCTTATTTAACATCCAATAAAAAATGAATGGGAAAACCAATGGTTGATAGATCGTGCTATGACAAATACTAAAAAGAGAAAATGGAAGATTTATTTTAAAAAAAATCAAATTCATTAAATTTATAATCTGTAAAAAAAATAAATTTGAAAGACATAAATTAATTAAATTTGTAATGTAAATAAAACCAAGAACAGAACATAATATATCCATTGAATATGTTCAATATAATAACGAAAATTCCAAAGCCATATGCAGGTACCCGTCGGTGTGTGTGTGTGTGTGTGTGTGAGTGTGTGCCTATAGGCCTTAAAAGTCCACAGAAAATACACATGCATTGCATCTATTTATTATCTGGCACTTTAGAGAAGGTGTATGGTCCATACCGTTTTAGCAGCCTGAGCACACTAGGATTACCCTTGGTTATCATTAAGAGAAAAAAAAATAATAAAAAAAAATGTTAACTGTGAGGCTGGCTAACGCCAGAACCCCTGGGCTACCCAGATTCCATATGTATATTGGAATACTTTTCAATTAAATAAAACTGATTAAAAAATCATCAATACTGATAGCTATATTCCATCTCTATTCTCTCAAGACGGTAATTTTTACCAACCTTTGTCTATATATATGTCTTCATTAAAATTATGACTTGATATATGGAAGTGGATAATGGATTCTTTACATCATATATCTTCATCATATATGACTGAGCAACTTTTAGAAGGAACTTAACCTCGGCATACATGAAGAACTTGTACAACAAGGAACAAGTTGATGTTCCTTACTTTAAACAAGTTATCAGAGAGCCCCCCTGATGTATATTACTTTGGCTCAAGAAATATATAGACACTTTTAAATAACTGTAGGAGATTTTTCTCATGTCCGATATCAAACTTCAGTTTAGTAAAATTCTTCAAAGAAGTAGCTCACATATTTTTAATGTACTATACAAATGCAGGGGGTGGTGTGGCATGTCAGGACTTTTATGGGCTGAGGTCTTCTGAAGCTCAAAGATTGTCGTATCCATAAAATTGGTTACAAAATAAATTTTCGACAACTTAACAGTCGCTTTGACAAATCATATTAGCATGACAAATAACTTGAAATTAATTGGAGAAGATCGAAAAGTATGCTTGTCCTTGGATTATCAATAAACAAGAGTCATTTTTTTCTTCTTTTTTTTTTTCAATTTGATTGATTGTGGGACTGAGCACCAAAATTTCTGAAGGGACTGATGTGGAGTTCCTAAGCTCATTAACAGGTTCGAGTCCCGCCGAGGTCAGTCTTTTCTGATAATGAAAACCTGACCAGTGGAAGGTGTGCAAACAATCCAATGGTGTCTTAGATTTCTGTAAGAAATCTCACAAGATTTCTGATTACAACTCGGTTATCACCTAACATGAATTTAATGATTTTTTTTTCATGTTAAGGGAACTTTAAACATTTCAAAATGCTTATTTATAACAAAAATAATTAAATTGCTGTAAAGGAAAGGCATTTTTTAGGTATTTAGGCATTTTAATCGAAATGTAATNACTGACTTTAGTAGTTATTTATCAAAATTAGATTGTTTGGAGAGAACATTAAACATATATATAAAAGTGTGTGTATAAGTTTATGTTTTTTTAAAAATAGGAGTGTTAGTCCACCTGAAAGGCTGATATGATTGAAGAATTTTTAAAATTTTATTCATTTACTTTTCGCACTTTGATTTAGTTCTCTGCTTCGTCGTAAAGAACCAAATATTTTAAAGAATTCAATGCCAGTAAATTATTCTTTCAGGCTTTAGAAATATGGGAGTTTGAAAACTCCCTTTGATTGGGGAGATGCAGAGGGCAGGCATTCCAGGCTTTATTTATCGCCTTAGTGAACGACTCGATCAAAGGGACCGCTCCGGTACAGCGTCCCTTTAACAACCCCCGCCGCACTAAAGTGGCCAAAGAGGTTAGAATTTAATTTCATTTAGCCGGCACTTAGCTTTCAAATGCACGCGGCTAATGGTAACCAGGTGCGAACCCCTCCTCTCATCAGCTCAAATCTCTGTCATGCTTCCTTGGCGGAAAATAAGACGGTTTAACTTTTAATAAAAAAACTACCTTTTGTTTCGCTTCGTCCGCCGCCCGACGTTGCATCAACATGTTTCATTGTTATATTAGAAACTCCTTATCTTCCCAGAAGGCAAAAATGGAATTCAAGTAATGCCTATCATTTTCTAGAAGCGAGCAAACGCAGTTCAGAAGTAAAAAAAAGTCCACAAACCGTAAATTATAAAATATATCCATATTATTGTATTAAATATATTTCACAATTTATTTTTTGTACTTTCCTATTTAGTTAGTAGTAAATATTGTACTTCATATTAAAAAAAACCAACCATTCCACTATTTTTCTCATAAATTATTTGTCATACCCCTTGAATATTTTTTATATTTTAAAATTATATATCAATCATATTAAGCAATATAAAAATTGTTGAGTTTGCTTAGATGCCCTTTACTTTTAAATTTGTTACTTTCTATAATTTAATATTAATTGATAAAGGCACAAAATTATATTTTTGATGTATAAATTAATCTTTTTTTATCATTTTAGTTGTGGCAATTAAATTAGTTCCGCATCTACAAAAATACTAGACATAAATCTCATGTTTCAGCATAATTCCCATTCTGAAAGATACCATATCTGCTAAAAACATTTAAAAAGTTTACAAATGATGTGTATATATATATATATA
>KZ807519.1:334345-367270 GCA_000696205.2 Oncopeltus fasciatus | reverse complement strand
GAGAGAGAGAGGGAGAGAGAGAGAGAGAGAGAGAGAGAGAGAGAGAGGGAGAGAGAGAGAGAGAGAGAGAGAGAGAAGTGTGTGTGTGTGTGTGTGTAGATAAGCTCTCTACCATCATAATGTTTTTTTATTCTTCTTGAATTACTGTTAAACTCCCTTTCAACTACTTAAGGTCATGGTGGGAGGGGCTCTCTACGGATAGCCATCCCATTCTAAACATCCATGGCTCAGGACTAGCTTTTATTTATCGATAATGCCCAGGCAGCAATTAGAACTGCTAAAATAAAGAAATACAATTTTGTATTTGAGATAATTTAAGTGTTATTTATTCTATTAATTCATCGTTGAAATCGGATGAGGGTAGAATAAATTGAAAAATCATTTATGTTTTAATTCTAGTTGATTTTTAAAGTATTCACAGAATAAATTAGAATTTTTGACTTTTTTTTAAAGGTTCAAATTTTTCTTTTTTTATACTAAGAACGCATTGAAGGACGATATAGCTAATCATAAAGAAAGGAGCGTTGCTTCCTTATTATCTTTACAGCGATCCTTATCAAGTTTTTTTTTTTTCATTCTTTTTGCCCTTTTCGGCGTGTAAGATCAAATATATAACTAATTAGAAAGGAGAATATATTCTTCCGAGACGGGCTTTTTCACTGATAAAGGTTTTCATTTCAAACATTTTGCTCGAAGGGTGCCACAAATACTGGCCACACCATACTGCCTACCGGGCACATAAGGTAAGACTGAACTGTTGGCCTTTTTTTTCGCGTATGATACACTTCTAACGTGAGGGTTAGGGCAATTCCTGAACTCCACTTGAAATTGGAGGGGGGAAAGGTAAGCTGAGAGTCGAGAGAACAACTCCAGCTCATTAACACCTCGCAAGCGTTCACCTGTTTACTTCCAAACACTGTCTGGCACGTCCCATTCGGAGCGGTTTGCTTCGAAGACTCTTCCACTTCCAATTTACCACATCCACATGAATAAGTCTAATTACTATTCAATTGCCAGCCTGTATCTCTATCATCATATAGGGGAATAGAGGCGAATTACGAATGAATGAACTTCTAAGCTTGCTTCTCACCACATGTTTGACTTGTATTTCAATATTATCTTCAATAATGTACCTAGTTAACAAAAAAAAAAGAAATTGTGAATGAAATTTATATTTGCGTGTTGGTGAATCTGAATATCTTTAGTGATCATGATTTTCTGTTTCTAGGAACAAACGTGACAAGTGACATTTGTATAGAGAATAAATGGAGAGCTTTTTAACGAATAAAATCGGATCAATATGAGTGAGATTTTTCGTGCAACGGCAGGCGGGCTTAAACAGTCCTTGCTGCCTTGCCTTGGATTACATGTTCATGAAAATTGAAGGATTTTAAAAGTTTCTCATTTAGAGAAATTGGACCATTACTCAGTTTAAAGGAACTCTCGCGATTAAAATTAGTACAGAAACTAGAAATAGAAATTAAAATGTAAAGAAAAGAATATAAAATAGACAATAAACAAAATTAAACAATTTGGGTGGATTTTAATTTAGTAACAACCACAAGTTCGTTTAAATACAGTATTTTCACTGAAAAATCAGTACTGAGATATTTAATTTGCCTGGGATTCGACAAACAAAAATAAAGTGATATTTAAAAGCTTTAGTAGTTATTCTAAGATGATTTTAGTTGGGGTTCGGTCAAGGTAGATCCAAAAAACACAAATTTAAAAAAAAATGTATTTTTTAATAAAGGATTATCTGCTAACGTCTCGGCTTACATTGTAAGCCATCTTCAGGGCAATCAGGAAGATGAGAGAGGACGTCCTGGCCCTAAGTTCACATTTCCATGACTGACTTTAGTAGTTATTTATCAAAATTAGATTGTTTGGAGAGAACATTAAACTCATACCATAAAATACTTACATGCATTTTTTATAGAAACATTTATTGCAAAAGTAAGAATTATCTCTCCCACAACCGACTTAGGGAAGAACAATTACAAGCCGCAGTAGTTGATCCTTTTAATTTATATTTTTATGTTATATTAATTGACTGAAGATGTTCTGCGATGAGGTTCTACTCTGATTTTAACAATAATAAAAATAAAAATAAATAGTCTAAAATGCGTTTTCTTGATCAAGGAGAGGGGTTGCAGTAAAACGATTATTCAATAAGTGACGCTTAAACCATCAATATAGTTTGCTAAGGAGTGGGGCTTTATCCGAAAACAGAAATTTGATTAAAACTATTTTAACTTTTCAGTAGCCACAATTATTACTTAAAATCAACGAATCGCCTTACTTAAAATGTAAATATTCAATGATCCACTACATTATTAAGAAAATCGATACATTCGAACGTCTATCTGTGAATGATCGCGAGGAATCGTTAATCCGCAAGGCTGGGAAGTGGTTTCGATATTCCGTGTCCTCCAAACGGTTTCGCCCGGGTTAGGGGAACTGAAATTCGTCAGTGGGGAACTCGGGCTGCGTGCAGGTAATTGGGAGTTCGTGAGATCGTCCGCGTACATACAATGCACTCCGTTTGACTCTCGCCGAACTAGGCAGAGGGGGATTATTGTCTGAATCTTTCAGCAAGGTACTAAGCGCATAACCTCCCAGCTAAAGCAAATACTATTATGAAACTGAATTAGAGCTACAATGTACTACTCAAATAAAGACTATTATTATTGGACTGGCGCAATATTTTTTTATACTCACAATAATCAAACTAAAAATAAATATAATAATAAATAAACTCTGCAGACTTCACATTTGTCGTTAAAGATGGACGATTATGATCAGATAAGGGTAAATCTGATCATAGAAGAAAAAATATTCAATATCTTACGCATCTTTTCCAGAAAAGTTGAAGGCCCAAAAAGGTGGAGGAAAGTTTTTTTCAACCGATTATATTATTATAAATTTTTTTCATAACACTAATAAAAACTGACGATTATTTGATTTGGCCATCTCAACTTAACCAAACCTTCTCATCTCATTTCAGCTAAAAATTAATTCAGAGTGTAAGTAATGACTAAAATATAAGGTCTTGTAAAACTTTTAAAGTTATATTTTTCAATATTTTCCTTAATATAATTTTTTCGCCAAAATATTTATTAGCAAAAATATTATAAAATTATATTTTACGCTCATAATGAAGATCCATAAACTGCTATAACAAGTGCCAAATCAATTTGGTCCCTCTCTATGCCACTGATTCATTTCATCATTGCATTTCAGCTATTACAGAACACCAATTTGATAGCTATAGCTTTAAAAAAATGTATTTTTGATTCCACAAATATATCAAATTAAACAAAATATTTCCATCAGCGACTTTTTATTTACTTCTTTAAAAAATAATAATAAAAAATACATACAAAATTGTGGGTAAAACTTAAATATTATTTAGATATCATTGGTGGTAACTAATCAAGCAATACAATTGAACTAATCAAGGGTTCAAATAGAAGCGTTTTCCAAAACAACTAATCAATCTGAAACTAAGAGAAGGAATGCCTCAGTAAAAACATTTTTTTTTAGAATTTACTACAAGAGAAACCAAAATAGACAGAGTTAAAGGCGCACGAGAGGAAGAAGGATCGGTGCACATATTGTTCACACACAGCCATTTCCACGCATCGGTTAGGATTCCCATTGAGAGCGGTTTGGACTAAGTGGGACGCGGGTCGCGACCAGACCGCAATTGCTCCTAACCATAAGTGCAGCTGACGCAGGGGCGAATGGGAGGTGCTGAGACTGGTAACTTTCAACGAGAAGCCTGCTACACCCAGCGCTATTCTCCAATCGGCTTAAACCGCCCAAAGGACCTTTTCGAAACTCCAGTTCGATCACGAGTATTTACAGAGGAATCAATAACGAGGAAAAAGAAGTATCCTCAGTGTTATTATAAGTGTTTTTTTTTTTTTATATTCACATTTATTTGGATGAAGGTGTACACCTATGACCTAGTAAAAAAAACTATTCATACAATACAATAAATCAAATTAAGAAATTATTAATATCCATATCTCTTTCATTCACCGAAAAAAAAAAAAAGAAGCAATTTCTAAAGACATAATAATAAATTTCAAAATAAACATTTAGCGATTAAGCTTTGAACAACTTAAAAAAGTGATAATAATTTTCGTTAGGTATTCTAATAAGACTCTCAACCGGTTAAGAGGGCTATGCCAAACAGGACTAGCAGACTCACCAAAATGTGTAACATGCAATGAAAATGAAATCCTTGCAATAGTTTCTCAGGTTTTCATGTTCTCTACAGCTGGTGAAGTTATATAACTATAACTATCCATAGGTATAATTATAACTATAATATAGGTATAACTATAACTATCCATAAGTATAACTATAACTATAACATATGTATAGCTATAACTATAATTAAATATAACTATAACTATTCATAGGTTTAAACATAGGAATAACTATAAGTATTCATACGTTTAACCATAGTAATAACTATAACTATACATAAGTATAACTATAACTTTACATAGGTATAACCTTAAATATCCATAGGTATAACTATAACTATCCATAGATATAACATAGGTATAACTATAAGTATAATATAGGTATAACTATAACTTCATTGCATACCATAATTTAGGTGATTCTCCAGGTACCATTTTATACAAGATAGCCTTGAATGAAGTTTGAATTTGTACATTTAGTTTCTAATACCAAATTTAAATAATAAAAAAATTAAGTCGAAGTTGCTTAAACTAAGCAAATTTCCTTTCTTCTATAAAGGTTTATATAATTGAAAATAAACTACAAAAAGAGTCTCAGAGGATGGCATTAAACTAATCTAAAGTGGTGAAAAAAAGGGGGGGAGGGGGAAGTCTTAAAAAATCAGAGTTTATATTAACTAGAATTCTCATTGGGTCGCATTTTGTAAAAGTATTGCACAAAATAAGTGTCAGAAACTCAATTTTTGTATCTTATCTGTTTCAAATTATTAATTTTTTTCCCCCACAAAACTTAAATAATCGAGATGAGAAGATTATTCAACAAAGTCTTTCTGAATATTACCCCTCCTGTACCTCAACCAAAGACCACTATTATATAAGATGGGCTAAAGAAAAAGGTTATAACCTACACTGTCAATGCCTTTTATTAAAAGCCTTTTAGAGCACTCCCGAGGTCAATGTCTCCTCATCAGAGCTCTAAGCTGGTCGACCCGGGGAGCCATCGACCAGATTAGTGTACTGATGATGTGGCATAAACTTCGAAAGCACTAGTAAAGGATTTTAATAAAGGGTACTAACAGTTGATGTTCTTACCTTGGTCATTTCACCCGTCTTTAAAAACAAATGCCTTTAACAACTTTCAAAACAAATCTTTGTTGTCTCAAAACAATTTAGGACCGACCAACTCTCAAACTTACCTACTTAAAAGTCTATATTAGTAAGCATTTTTTTTTTAATTAATGTTATGGAATAAAAAGGTTAAAATACATTTTATGCCTATTACTTTCATACATATTTTTCGGAGCTGAAATAATAACAAAGATATTAAGATTTAAACTTTCGATCATCATCTAAACCACTCCTTAGCATTAGCCTGCTCAACTTTGGTGTTTTATTTAAACGTGACGTAGCACATATCATAGCAAATAACTAAAAACAGTCGTCAGTTTTCAGGAATAAAAAAGAGAAAAAAAAGAGTATATATATATANAATTAATGAAGTAGTAGGAGGAAGAACAAAAAAGAAAGTGAATCGGTGATTAAAACACGTTAAAGCGTCTTTTTTAAAAAAATTTCAGACGTCTCTTCTTAGGGAATATTCGAGGACAAAATTATATATATCATGGCATCCTTAAGGTCCAGGGTTCGTCTCGTGGTTTTTCCAGTCCTGTTACTAAACTCCATAGTTCCCTTCCACAGTTCACAACAAATCTGAGGGTAGTCTTGAGTTTCCGTGGGTATAACAAAGGACGAGGCTCAAATTTATTAGATCTGTTAGTCTAAAAGTAACAACTTATATATATATGTTAACTCATGAACTCATGAATATTTAAAAGATGGATAAGCATGAATGTTTAGAACTATTGTGGGGATGATTATTTGGATTTTCAAGCGTATATACAAGCCATTCACTAAGAAGGCTAATTATTTCCAAATTTAAAAATATAAACTTATTTTATTTCCCTAATCAAAATAATGTTTTAACACCCCTAAACCCATATTTGTAATATTAGCGTAATGTTTTCTGTGGGTGTGGGGGTGTTTTTATTACTCAACAGGTCTCAATGTTTAGTGGCTCACAATTAAATTAAGTACGAATGAATTTCTCGGTAAATGATAAAGCTCTTTAATTTTTGTGCCTATAAGGGGTATAAGGCAGAACTGAAAATGATAACTTTTTTTTAACATTGTATTTGTTTTGGTATTTATTCCCACATTAATTTTATGCAATAAATGCAAGGGAATAAAATAAAACAAATCTTACTACTTCAGCTGGGGCTCGAACCCGGATCTCCTGCTCTCTGGGTCGGCATGCCTAGTTGCTTCGGTGGTGCAATGGATAGCATGCCAACCCGGAAAGCAGGAGATCCGGGTTCGAGTCCCGGCTGAGGTACCGCAACGGTGGTGCAATTGATAGCATGCCCGCCCAGAGAGCAGCAGATCTTCTTAAGATAGTAAGAGAAAATCTTACTACTTCAGCCGGGTTCGAGCCCCGGCTGAAGTAGTAAGATTTTTTTATTCAATTCCCTTGTAACTATTGTATGAAAAAGCTAACTTATTCAAAGAACTCTTAAGGGAGCCTTTCAACATTGTTTAAGAAAAAAAAACACCATATCTAATTTTCTTTATTTTTTTACTGATTAGAACTTATGGGAATGTTAAGAGTGGGGGGGGGGGGCTCTTGTTAAGATTATTTTAATATCACAGCGAAAAAAACCTAAATTAATTGTCTTTTTTTTTTTTTTTTTTTTAATGAACGGCGTTTTTCTCCCTCCATACATTGTGTAATATGAATGTCAATCACTGCATTCCTCCTATGAGATGGAGGTTGTATACATATTCGTAATCTAGAAGCGTAGAAGCAGATGTACGAAGTGGATCCGAACAAACAAACTGAATCATTAAGTAGAACACAGCATGGAACAGAAGCTGTCAACACAGACACTTCTAGTTGAATAAATAATTATTTCAAAGATGAAATAACATCAGAGTCTTCTCATTCAGTAAATGTGTAATAGAATCAATGAACTTTCCGTTTCATATCATAACATTTGTACACATGAAATTGATGAATTCATAATCTGATTTTGAAATTATCAATTTTAGTTTATGCAAATTTTGTATTCCGTATTTTCGTTTCAAAAATTAGCGTGACAAGGTATCGCATCCAGTCAATTATATCAATTATCACACAACGCGCTGAAATAATGTATTTGATATTTCAGATTATTTTTGTACATGGGAAATCTGCATCTGAAAGTGTCACAAAAGCTGAAAGGCAACCATACAATATAAGCAATAGGGCACTTCATATAACTAGGAGAAAGAAATGTATGCCAGTTACTGTGGAGAGGTCATACATATCCTTAGCTATTTTCTGACAGTGTTTCTGCATGTGGAGGATAAGAGATAATTATAGGAGGCCAAGTCACGCGAGCAGCCCGGAAGGCAATATCTAGAATCTGGCAGCGGTCTCTTAAGCGATCTCTCTGGATCGGTATCCCCATTCATAGACATAAAGAGACCGGATAGCATACCGTAGAGTGGCTAACCAGAGTCAATGCTTAATAGGCTACCACGTCATCCGATGCAGCCGAATATCGTAGCCAGCAATCAGATGGGATCGCCTCGAAGGCCGAGCGACTATTAATTTGCCCGGACTCGGCAGACAGGTATGGGAGAGAATCCCTTTTAGAGAGTTGACAGTTTTTTCTAGAGGCTATTTCCACGAGAGAATCCTCAACACATCTCACTCAGGATTGCCAATTAATGGATCGGTTTGTCTCTGGAAAAGTGTACCAAAGCTCTTTTCTTAGTAGATGATATGTCCAACATTAATGAATTATCAATATAATATCCCTCAGTAAAGTTAAAGAATGTTACAAAGAATTATCAGGAATAAGAATGAAAGAAGAGGTTTTTTTTTTTTAAATTGTACTACAACATGTAAAATCAACCTGAATGAATATGCTCAATTACTTCTAAATTACTACCGATTAAGGTCGGATCAGTCATAATTGAGGGGGAAAAAATGAGAGACAAATTTAACGGGGAAGATCCGATTCGCCGAAATTAGACAAGCAATTTTTCTGTTCAATCAGAGACAACTTTCGTTTTAAAAGAAGAATTCAAACAAATATAAAAGAAGAAAATGTAGGTTAAAAAAAAGAAAAGCATTATTAGTGTATGTGTGAAAGTTTGATAAGAACTTCCAAATGGAGGGAGGAAGTTTTCCCAGGAAATGTTCTATGGGGAGTAGGACCCCCTACCAAAGGTCTGTCGCCATGGAGACCGACTGGTACCCCACGTGCGCCCTTGACCTTCGCCTTCCTCCCTTTCCCGGCAAGGGACCGCCCTCCGACCTACCGTAGGGCTCACTACAAGGTCCCATGGAGGTCGTTTCTCCCACAGACAACTTCAGATCAACATTCTGGAACAAACAGGTAAACAGTTCTTGTAGAGTTTAAGCTTAGGAACCGAAAAATAAAGAATTCTATTGGTCATCCTAATTCTTCATCTGCTTGAGTTGAAAAACCTATAGAAGTATGCCGGCAAAATTAATGAAGTAGTAGGAGGAAGAACAAAAAAGAAAGTGAATCGGTGATTAAAACACGTTAAAGCGTCTTTTTTAAAAAAATTTCAGACGTCTCTTCTTAGGGAATATTCGAGGACAAAATTATATATATCATGGCATCCTTAAGGTCCAGGGTTCGTCTCGTGGTTTTTCCAGTCCTGTTACTAAACTCCATAGTTCCCTTCCACAGTTCACAACAAATCTGAGGGTAGTCTTGAGTTTCCGTGGGTATAACAAAGGACGAGGCTCAAATTTATTAGATCTGTTAGTCTAAAAGTAACAACTCATCAGACCACAACAGAAAAATCACTGGTTCTCCATGCAGGTGGGGATTTAGATGATTTATCATGTACTCTAGGGAAAAACTACCCGATCATGTATCCGAATGTGTGCGTAAGGCAGATGTAGATCTTTATAATCTGGTAAAGCGCGCATAAGTACCACATGTGGCGACTAAATATTTCTCGAGTCTATAAACACAAATGAAATAAAATATATACTATATAATATGCAGACGCATAAAGATACACTCACTCAAGCACAAAATTATGAACGCATTGTAGTTTTAGCTTTTCCTAAGTAGAATTGGAGAAGAACTTCAGAAAATTTTCAAAAGCAGCACATATATGATGTTAATAATGAAAAAGGAGTAGGGAGAAATGAGAGTAGGGACGATTGACGATGAACAATAATAGCAGCATTGATAATGTTATATTCTGCTGTGGAGATTGTCTGATGGCATACAAAGGTATCATGAAAATTCCATTCAAAAGTTTAGTATTTTTAGATATCCTATAAATTCAAATATATAAGCGCAGATTATTTTTTTTTTTTTAATATTTTACCCTTCACGCATGAGTAGCATAAACTAAAAAGACGTCTCAAGTTTCATTGAAAATAGCCTAAACCCGAGCTAAGGACGAACATAATCTTAAAAGTTGAAGGGAGAAGGTCACACATGCCAGTTGAAGAATGTTAATGTCACTGAATCCTTCTTTTAGCCGTTTTAGAGGGATGAGGCGAAGGAAAGCATTACAATGTGCAAAAGTGCGATATGATTCTTTAAAAAGCTTTTTTTTTTTTTTTTTTTTTTTTTTTTTTTTTTTTTTTTTTTTTTTTTTTTTTTTTTTTTTTTTTTTTTNNNNTTTTTTTTTCCCCCTACATTTTGAACGTTAATTATAATTATAGCGGTAAGTTAGGTTTAATCTTGATATTTTTATTGTTTATCTGATGGAAAAGATAAACAAAGCAAATATCAAAATATCAGCATTACTGAAAACAAGCAAGCGATTGTGAAGAGCACAAATAAGACTTAATATATGTATGCTGGTGCTGTTTCTTATCTGGTTAGGGATATAATAAGCAACCTCTCCTGTCAGCTCCTTTTTCAAGGGGTCTTACAAAAACTCGATGAATAATCTTGGGGAGGTGTGCATCCGGAAAACTGACCTACCCAGCATGGGAAGAGAGCTATTCTCTGCAAGTGGTAAATGCGACTCGTCTCGTATAAGCGGGATTGGAGTAGCGAGAAGATGTAAGTAACAATCTGCCAGTTAGCGCGATTGGGTTACCGCGCCTATTGTGGGAGATGACAGCAGTCTACGTGGAAGAGTCCGCGCTAACTCCTCGGCAAGTGGTCTTCCAGGAACACTGCTCCAGGGAACGGCTGAGTCAGGCTCTCCTCCAGAGGGGACTACATTAGCTCTCGTCTATTTTCTCTCGACAGGGTGGGTGTCTCATCTCTCTCTTCAAAACTGGGAGAGCGAACTCTCTCAGTATTTCTAGCCCTGAATCTCCTCTCTCTCCCTCCATCCCTCCCTCCCTCTCTCTCTCTCTCTCTCTCGAAAGAACCCGTTGGCTGGGCGTAAAACATGATAAGTCTCTTTCTATAACTAAATCTCTTTCCGCTGAGGAAAGTGGAGGATTGGGGAGGGAGGGGGGAGTGAAAAAGACTTCACGAAAAATACAGAAAACCACTTAATTATAGGACAAAATTTAATTCTGATGGGACATCAGAGAGCTGTAACCAATAGAAGCTGCGCTTCAGTTAAATTAGCCCTCCATAAAAACAATAAACTATTTTTAGATGATTTTAGTTGGGGTTCGGTCAAGGTAGATCCAAAAAACACAAATTTAAAAAAATGTATTGTTTAATAAAGGATTATCTGCCAACGTTTCGGCTTACATTGCAAGCCATCTTCAGGGCTGTAGAAATACAATGTTATGAGAAAACAATCACAATTGTAATTAATATATTAGAGAATCACATTATATTATTGTAATACTCTATTATATTAATTTGAATTGTGATTGTTTTCTCATGACATTGTATTTCTACAGCCCTGAAGATGGCTTGCAATGTAAGCCGAAACGTTGGCAGATAATCATTTATTAAAAAATACATTTTTTTAAATTTGTGTTTTTTGGATCTACCTTGACCGAACCCCAACTAAAATCATCATCTACGGTCAACAAACTCTCTTTTTGAATAAACTATTTTCATCAATTTGAGAGGCCGGTGTTGTAAATCTTAAAATTTTCCAATCCAGTTTCGAGATATCAAAATACTACCGCTGATATAGATATAAAAACGACTTACATCACTTATTTTTATTTATAGATATGATGGTAAATATGTGCTATTTTTATTATCACAGTAGGGTCATTTAATTTTTAAATTGGCAAAATAATTCAAACTTTAGTGACCATCTATTTGTCTTGAGGGGACAGTGACAAGGAAAACATCATTACGACGAAGTTCACAACAAAGATTATGTAAGAAGGAAGTGTTATACCTGTAAGGAAATGTGCACTGATGTATTCAATGCTTGCTTTTAACTTTGTAATTCGTGAATTTCGAACAGATATATCATACTTTGCATAGTTTGATTTCTTTATATCTTTGTTTGTTCACAATTATTTAGAAATCTATTGTTATTGGATATATAATATATATATTGAAGTCAATTTTTCTTTCTCCCTTAACTGTAGTAAAGTATGATCATCTGATTTAATAAAATAGATGAAATCACAATTATCATACCATCAAACAAAGGATTGAAGATATTTGCTCGGGTCTATGGTAGGTATGATTTCTCTCGCCCATCCACACTCTATCAATTGACCAATATTTGTTCAATCAACGTGTGGATCTTTTTCACTCCGGTATCAAGCGGGAGTAAATACAAAAACGGACAGAGAAATTTGTCAATAGAGTGGCTATTGGTCACAGCTGTGACCTTCGGACGGAAACATCACTTAAGGATGTTAAGAGATAATAAAACGTTTTATATCATTCTACTGCAGGCACTTTCTACGGTCAAATGTGAAAAAAAAAAATATTGTTACAGAGAAAATATGAATCGTTCTATAAATAAGTTCTATAAGAATAAGTTCTTTCTGGGTTTTGTTTAAAATAACAAACTTTTCAACTGAAAACCATAAACATCTGCCCATTTCGAAAAATAGGTTTACTATAAAATTTTATTGTTTTACGGTATTTATGATAACCTTTGTATACCAAAATTAGGTCTAAGATTGCAGGATTAAGTGTGAAGATCATACCAATTGTTCTTTGAGCCTGAATAAATGTTTTCTGGCAGTTTGGCAGGTCAACATATGCCGATTAGGCAGGCCCCTTGCAGCTTTTCAATCTTCCTGTATCTTATTTGCCATGAGAAAAATATACATTGTTTTCTTTGACTAAAGAAAAGAAATTCAGGTTTGGTGACACCAGTTTTGGAATTTTCTGTAATTTAAGTCCCAGGGCATCAATATCAATATTTGTTTAACATGCATAGCCTTTCCTGCCCTCTCCAGACTCTAATGGGCGGGAGAGACAGATCACTGGGGATGTAAAAAAACAACAACAAAAAAAAAACGAGAGAATATGATGGGGAAAAGATCGGGCTAGATAATACAATTGATACGTTGTCACATCCGACATCGTCATCGCACTGTCCGTAAATGATTCATAATTATTTAAGAATGTCATAATGTGACCAGCTATTGGGTTTTCTCAAAATTTCTTTTTATCTAAGTAAAGTGTTCATATCCCTTACGTACGTGAATTTAAAAAATTTAGCAGAGGCTATTTTATTGTTTGAGACAGGCGATCCACGCTCTGTACTCCTTCGTCAGTAGATACGACGAAGATCAAAGTGGGAGTACAATGAAAGGTCAGTCAACTCAATCCTACCAGGGATGAGGCGGAGGATTCTTGGCCAACTTCCCAACGGTATCAGGAATTCGCACCTGTCCCCTAATGGCTTCCTCGTTGCGTGCCTAAATTCTCCAATACGGTGTTCACTTCTCTCCGCTGGAAACGAGACTCCATTGACAGCTGGAATTCCGACCAGACATTCTGCGGATAGCTGTAGAAGACTCGATGACCCGCCGAGTGAAGGGGCACCTGGTCTCCTCGCTCAGACCGCCTAGTACTCACTCCCTCTGCCTGGTAGAGAGCTTTGTTTACATTCCCCAGCCCCCGCTTATCTTAGTCTTGGCCGCTTATCAAGTCTGGGGGGTGACGTCGTTTCTTTCGGAGAGAACACCTCTTCACGTCCGCCCCTGCCAAATCCTCAAGACGCCGGGCGTCAACAGTTCTACTAGAAAAGAATTCCACAGCTGTTCCTTTTGTCCATCGATCTTTATTTATAAACTGGCTAACAGTTGCCATTCTTATCATCGCTTTATCGGTGATAGACTAGAGATATTACCTCGTAAACTCATTAAAGAGGACAAATATTATTTTTATTCTTTTATTGCGACTGAGAACCTCTTTTAGAATATTTTGAGCTAGAAAATGCAATTTATTATTTTTTGTGCCTTGAGAAAATAATTCAATGTCTCATCGATCCAACCTACAAGACACTAATAATTTAGACCCGTTCGTTTAATCAAAATTTAAAAATAACTAACATATAAGTGGTGATTTTCTGAGGAGTTGTGTTGGTGCTCAATGTTTGTGAGTGTTTGCATTCATTTCATTATCATCCCTACTCGATCTAGAGGTAACACTTTATTAATTAAAGTAACCAAATTTGATAATTTCGCTATTTTCCCTAAACACGTTGAGTGAATAGCTAAAATAAGGTGGAGAGGGGTTCAGAAAATTACTAAATTTGGATATATCTACTATTTTTGTTATTATTAGTATATTAAGCACAAAAATTAAAAATACAGTAGCTATTTTCTAGTGGATCGTCACAAAACCTTTTGTGACAAACCTATTCTACGTATACTTTACTTGAGGATGTAATTTGGAGGATAGAAAGACGTCTTTCATATTACAAATAAAACCAGCAGCTAATTTTCTTTACTAAAACATTTGGATAAGTTTTTTATTAATTGTAATCTTTTAAATGTGACACGTTGTGGATTTGGGGGTTAGATGAAGATTTAATAGAAAATCTTTTATCTATTTATTGTTAGTTCATAAAAAATATAAAATTTTGGAATAATATAATTTAATTTTTATGATTTTTTTTTTTCACTTACATCACATATGGAGGAAGATATATTGTTTTTTGGAGTAGCGTTAGCCTCCCTTTCATACACTTAGGGTCATTGAGGGAGGGGCTATCTACAGGTTGTCGTCCCATTCTAAACATCCATGGTTTAAGACCAGCTTTTATTTATAGATAAAACCTTGCACTAGGTGGGATTTGAACCCTTAGCAACAGGATTGCTGCTGGCGGCCCAGAAAGATATTTAAGAACGGAACGAGGAGTGAGTGCCCCCTTCCCTCCCATATACGTACGTTTTGCCGGATCCTGTCTTAAAGAGTATCCCAATTCTCCTCGTTGTCCCGCTCGGCTTGTAGGATCAAATTAGCCTTTCACTCCCAATTCTATTTTAATGAAACCAACAGACGTGGGAAATATGCAAAGTTGAAGACGATCTGTGAGGTGGACTTTTCCATTCACCACTGGCAGAGTAAGATATCTTCCCTCTGTGGTCAGAGGAACTTGACTCGGCCGAACTAAATTTATGCACAGTAAAGATCACGATAAAGTAAAGGATTAATCTGGTTAAATGAGTATATCAATCTAAATTTGAATGTTGAATCTCTATTGTTAGCAGTTTTTGTAAATCTTAATTTAAATAGTCTTAGGGCACTAGCACGTTCATTGTTTATAAATATAATGCAAACTATGTATGTAATAAGTAATTCTATGTACAAATAAAAGATTTCATCCATAATACAAAATCGGATTATTAAAAGTGGTGATTTACCTAAAATCCAAACTGCAATGTTTTTTTGTTTTTTTTTAAATTATAAGTGCACACACTTGTGCCAAAGACGAAAAACAAAGTTTCTATGCCTGTCTTTCTATATGAGCAGTGATCCAAATAGTTGGTGAATCCGAGCTATGAAACTTGTCACGTATTTTTCTTTTCTTCTTGTTCTTCAATATATTTCATCAGTTAAAATAATTAACTACCAGCTAATGAACAGGTGAGAAATACTGTGATAACACATGAGGCGAATGGCATAAGGGAAAGAGGATATCATTAAGGGCAGCTTCTCCAGACATTAATTACAGATCGCTTGGAAGTCTATCAAACTGGCTCTTCTCGCCCTTCACGAGGACAGTTTTCCTTGCAAGTGCAGTCGACATGACAAGCGGGTGATTACTGTATCTGTGAAATTTCCCGCGGCGACCAACATAGTAGCAGTAGTATTATGCCTTTATGCGTCAGCTGTAGGGGTATAGTCATTGTGCAAACCGTCAAACTGAATTAGTAATCCGTCTGTTACTTGTCCAATGGTATCTCTCATATGGAAGGTATATTTATGTCTACTCTATGAGGTTCCTAGTGAGTTATTGGATCGCAGAGGTAACTACAAGCTGGCTGCCAATAAGAAATGAGGGCTCACTGGGAAATGACCCTTCTCCTGATTCATACATATTGAGCTAAAGAATCATAAGGATTTCAAAATTTTGTACTATTAAATGACCTATTAATGTATTACGGCCAATATGTAACGGTTAAATAATCCCAAAACAAGGAAAATGTATTTGGTTCATGAAAACTTGTTTTATTTATCTCTATTAGAAAAAAAAAAAAAAAGAGAGAGAAATAAAATCTCATAATGGGACATTCATGATCACATTTTTAGGGCTAGGCTACATTAAATTAACATATTCACAGTTCTATACAAACTATAAGTACAAACTATACGTAAATATACTTGTACTTATAGTTTGTAGTTTGTACTTATAGTTTGTACTTATAGTTTGTTCTATACAGCGGATAATAAAAATTAGAAAAAATTGGTTTCTTAAAATATATAACTATTTTATATAACATATAAATATATAACATTTTTTAAATGTTCTGAATTGAAAACGATTTAACCGAAGATTCGAAATTCAAACAAAACAAATACCTTATAAGGTAAGTTGTAAAATAATAAGTAAAATATCTTGCAATTGAGTTAAAGCGTTTATTCATATTCCCCGTACTTAAATAATGTTGTATTCAATTTATGAACAATATTTTTAAGTTAGTAATATTTTAAATGGTTAAAAATTTTATTGGTAAGTGATATTGCATTCAAAAGCCAATTGGAACAGATAAGTAGTCATTTCTTTACATAGCAGTGGAGGAATGAAAAGGAAGAAAAATAAATAAATTGATTTAAATTCGCAGTGACTATACTGATGACGAATCATACGTAGTAAAGATAAAAACATACAGTGCAATTGTAATGAACCAGATGTTATGAAGAGGAATCGTTCCAATCCGTTAGACAAAACTACAAATTGTGCAATAGTCTTAATGGCTATTCCCTTCGGAGAGGTCCCAGGGATTGCTAGTCGTGTTCTAGTATTTGGGGCAGAAACACGAAATTTCACTTGAGTAAAAGAGCAGACGGACGTAGTAGAATGGAAGGTAGTTTCGAGCTACGGTTCATTAGAATCATTTGCCTGGAGTTTTCGGCAGATAAGGGGTGCATGCAAGTCCAGAGGGTAAGTGCAGCGTGTATCGCTGCTTACCCAAAGCAGGCTACACGCGAGTCTATTTTCTTTCGAATTGATTTCCCTAAGGGTTGCACAGTCAGCCAGTAACGCCATCTCCATTCTTAGATCACGAAATAAAATTGTGAAACAGCCCAATTGAAAGTCTATTTTGAAATGTATGAAAAATAATTTTAATCCATATCTTTAAAATTTCATGATTGCAGCTTTAATGCTATTAAAAGCCAGCAATTTGAATAATCCTCTCAGCCCAATGAAATCAACTTTCATTTTACAAAACATTACTCTCAAAGGTCTCAGTCAGTACCGACTGAATCTCGACGAAATTTTCATTCACTATTTAAGCAATGTTCTTTTTTGTTTTATTTTGTAATAATAATATTAAGGATTTCTGGAGGGTGACCTAACTTCGCCAGCGAGATCCGTTCTGGCACTGTGGGTTCGAATCCCGCCTTGCGCAAGCTTTTATCGAAAAGTAAAAGTGCGATGGGGGTCCTAACCAACTAATAGAATAATGTTGTTAACTGTAGTCTCTCCCACCAGGACTCAAAGTGCATGAATAAGCGGTAAAGAAAAAAATATGAAGAAAACAGTATTCTGATCGTTTATGGGTACCGATCGTACAATTTACCATCGTTTATGGGTAAACAAAAAATTAACTCTGACTTCTAGTGTGATCAAGTTAGAACAGGTAACAGTTACTTTAGCTCTGTCTTACTGTTCTTATGACGGATAGCTGATCTACCCCCGATGACCTACCCTCTCGTCTGTGAAGGTGCTGTGTTCAATAATTGATGAGTAGAGCGGTAGGTTTACAGTTACACCTGTCATCATCACACCAGCAGTCACAGTTTGTTTGGTTATACGTATCAAAACATATACATAATTTCTACAATTTTATTATTATTTAAAAACTATAAATCTGTTGGTAAATCAGTCAGAGATTCATGCTCACATATTTCTGCTTTAAGACAAGAGGTTTGTCAAGAATTCGGTCTTAGGCGTTGAGGAATTAAAAATTGTTTTGTAACCAAAAAAAAAAATTTTTTTTATTATTTTCGCCAACGTTTTGGCCTAAAATTTCAGGTCTTTATCAGTGTAAATGGGGTTATGGGGAGAGAGAGAAAGACTCTTGCTCTACGCTAACTAAATCATTTTTGCTTTAAATTTTGTGATGTATATCTGAATATTTAAAACAAAAAAGACATTCGCTACTTGTGAATGGGACCGGTTCGGCATCAACAACGAATAAAAAGAAATATGCCAAGGTTTCCACCGTGTTAGTGACATCAATAGAAACATATCTTTAAAATAGACTGAAAAATAGCTTCAAAAATGGCTTGATAATACACATATGAACCATGCAATCTTATTGTTCAAATTACACGGAACAAGACTTTTAGCTGATATCTTCAAGGCAACCCGTACAACTATACAGGTAAAAAAAAAAGGAACAAGGCAAAGAGGTATTGCCAAAGAGATAAAGAATTGTATACGGGAAACGGGTGGGTGAAAGAGAAGTACAAAGGAATCTATAAGAAAATCAGAGATGCTGTCAGGACTAGAATAAGGAGGGCAAAGGGAATGGAAGGAGAGTGTGTGTGTGAGTGCGGTTTGTGTGTCCTGGTCAAAGGACAGTACCACGCTTTGTCCGTTCTGACGTACAAAGGCTATGTTACATATATGTATTTCTTTTTTTAACAGTCAAACTAAAGGACAGCTTTCACGTGCAGGCAAATGCGAGTTGAGGGGCTCTTCTGATTCCCATTTTTATGCCAGAAAATAATTTTATAAAAAAAAAAATTAAAAAAAAGATATATATANATTTGGGAGTGGAATACTCGAGATTTGGAAATAATGGTAAGAAAGCTGTATATACGTGTATATATATATATATATATATATATACAAGGGAATGGTGAAATATGAAAAGGTATTAGAGGGGGAAGGGAAGAGAAACACCGATAAACGAAATCCAGGCGTTCGAAACAGAAAACGTCATGATTATTAAAACAACAGTTAAGTGAAGTAAACATCGATTATCTTTGATCACTCATTCAGTAATAACCTCTCTCAAAATGAATCACTCAAGAGCAACGAGGTCTTCTTCATTGGGCAACGGGCTGTTTCTACAGTCATCACTTACTCCATTCACCAGTCCTGTGAATTGGATTTACCAAAATTTGATTCATTGCTTTCAAAAATTATATATAAGCCAATTCTCTCAAGGATAAACTATGCCTGTTGGTGGGGCATTTAAAAAATTTATTCGATTATTTACCGACCCTACATCGGAGAAGCCTAAAAATATAAAACATTCAATACAATACCTGTGTGCGTATGTGTCTATAAAGTCCGCAATTCAAAAAATGGAGACATCAAATTTGGTATATGTGCTTCCATAGGATGTGCCCAAAACTGTTAAAATCTATCAAGTAGAATGAAAATAAATCGGAAATTGTTTATAAATTTAATGTTATTAAATTTATCAAAAAGGAAGTAAATATAATTAATTTTAACTAATGTGCAATTTTGTTAACTGAATGGACATTTTTTCTAAAATGTATACTATGATACTTTTTGAGTGTAGGACAAGACTTTTTTTTTATATATATATNACACACACACACACACACACACACACACACACACACACACACACACACACACACACACACACACACACACACACACACACACACACACACACACACACACACACACACACACACACACACACACACACACACACACACACACACACACACACACACACACACACACACACACACACACACACACACACACACACACACACACACACACACACACACACACACACACACACACACACACACACACACACACACACACACACACACACACACACACACACACACACACACACACACACACACACACACACACACACACACACACACACACACACACACACACACACACACACACACACACACACACACACACACACACACACACACACACACACACACACACACACACACACACACACACACACACACACACACACACACACACACACACACACACACACACACACACACACACACACACACACACACACACACACACACACACACACACACACACACACACACACACACACACACACACACACACACACACACACACACACACACACACACACACACACACACACACACACACACACACACACACACACACACACACACACACACACACACACACACACACACACACACACACACACACACACACACACACACACACACACACACACACACACACACACACACACACACACACACACACACACACACACACACACACACACACACACACACACACACACACACACACACACACATATATATAAAGTGTTCTATTACATTTACTAACATATTAAAAATAGTGAATAAGATGAAAAAGAACGCTAACATACCCTTCCCTACAGGCCTCATGCTAGCGATGTGATGTTCCCTTCGTTGTCCTTTTCGACTTTTAAGTTCTAATTAGTCATTTATTCTAATTCCTTTACAGTAATAATGTTATTTACTAAGTTTAAGTTGCTCTGGCTATAGGCTGACGACAGTAAAGCTAATTCTGTGGAAATATAATACACCATCCCCTAATATATGTTTTCTCCCCCCCCCCCCACTACAGGGGACTGTAAAAGAAACCCCCTAAGGTTGCCCCTGCATGTTAGACCTCCGTATTCCTCAGATATAAAAAGCAGACGACACGTAAAATATGTATCGAGAGATCTAAGCCAAGACTCTAACCCTATTCCCATGGTGGTTCATTCGCCCCGGGAGGAAGAGACCAGATAAGGGTGATTAGAGCGTCACCAGCTCTATCTAAGGACCGATCGGATTCTTTCCTTAACCAGCGCAACATGTGGCCTTGCCCCTCGGACTACAGCTGAATTTGATATAGGGAATTATCAAGATGGCATTCCTTAAGCACACGATGAACAGTATGAGAACGAAAAGAGTACATTCACCCTGAATTCTTTTACACTCATTTGGACTGCTTACAAAATATATATATATATNATTCAGGTATTATTGAATCGTCATGAAATATGTTCTGATGTAGGTAGATTTGGAATACCACTTACCAAGTACATAAGCGCTGTATATATCTCTTAATCATGTGCACAAATCTATACCACACTTTATCTATAACCCACTCCGAAATATGTTCGGTAATTATATTTCACATAATGACAAATATCAAAACAAATAACTGAGAAAAAATGAAGTGATTAACAAATAATAATATATACTATCTCTTCACCAGGGAACGTGGACATTTAAACACTGTTTCTTCGAAATATGATTATGCAGCTAACCAGCTGATAGCTGATCATTTTTTCACAATCGGCATATACAGAGAGAGGTTTGGCGGCCTTACTTTTTTGTCGGTTTTCCCAAAACCTCGGCCTCTACTGAGACATACATCAGGACAGAGACGCCATTTCTCAGCGTCTAATGGAGCCGTGATAAGGAAAGATATTATAATATTGATAATATTTTTGTTACAGTTAAGTTGAACTACAACTGTAAGAAATATTATAAACTATTAATAATAATACATTTTAAAAAATAATAACACAATATACATATATGTCACTCGTCAGTGAGGAGTGAAAAGAGACTCATTATACATATAATGACTGTGGTAACTGTAACAAACATATTATAATATTATTATAATATCTCTCTTCACTCCACACTGACGAGTGACGAAAAATCCCCGAAAATTTTACTCTTTTTGATTTTTTTTTTTGTGTGTTCGCTGCATTTGTTATCCCACCTATATATATACCATATATATTCATCAAAATGTAAGCTCAAAGTTTCTCTGTCTTCTGCAATAACAATCATTCTAGACTTATTTTCCCAAACAATTTTAGACTTTAATTTAGACAGAAAAAAAAATGCTTAGTGGCTGAAAAGTAGAGAGAATTGTCTCGAAACGTTCCATCTAATGTTACGTTCTTTAAAAAAAAAGCAAATAAAAGCCTATTATTAAGGAGAAGAAGTAATCAATAAAATAATGATACTTCAATTAATATTTAATCGCAACAAGTTCGATTCTGAGAGGGAAATAATAGAAAATGGCTTCTGATATGATACTTGTTATGACAAATGAAATGTTTTTGTCTGATATCCGTATACATCCAGAGACAAAACTCCCCTATTCAACCTCCACTACTGAAAGGCTTTGTAGATCTTCCAAACACCGAGGAAGATTGAATTGCGGCCGAAACAATGGCCTTTTCACCGTCATTTTATTAATGTCCTTCCCTCCCCCTCCCCCTTCGCTTTTCTCTGGTGAACACCTTCCCTGAGGTTTTCCTCTACCTCTTAGTATCCAGGCTCTTCTTATCTACTGCCGATTGGATAAATGACACCTCATCAAACAATGACCCAGAGCCCTTATTGACTTCAGACGTAATGGAAGCCCTACAAAGACTACAATGATCCTGAAAGATTATTAACCGGATAAACATTCTACACAATGCAATTTAAAGTGCGCCAAGAGCTAACCACAAATACCACATTTTATTGTTTAATAATGAAGAGGGACATAAAAAAGAGTAAGTGGGTACATTGATGTAACAAATCAAGGAGGAAAACATGATCAAAAGGTAAAAAGAAAAGTGAAAGAAAATTAATTGGGGCTGAATAATTATCGTAGTTACATTAATAATGTCTTTCATAAAATGTTATGTAAAGTAAGCGCAAGAAAATTACATTTCACATCGTGTATGCAATATTATTTTGTTTAGTAATAAAGAAACAATAACAAAAGCATTAAATGATTTTTCAATTTTATTAAAGCTCCCCTCCCTCACTTGTTCGTTTCATTAAGGAACTTATTCTATTTTATGAGTAAAATATATTGTAAATTTGCATCAATTTGGTATTTTATTAAAGAGTTTAATAATTTAAACAAAAGACAAAAATAAAATTTTAAATGAGATGAGCATTGAGCATTAGCATTAAACACATTTCCAGAACAAATGGAGAGTTTTTGATTGTGGTGATTATTAGTACATGTTTCTTTTTGGTTTTTTAGTTTTTGTGAGGGTCTGGGGAGAGGGGGTTCGGTCAACCTTGACCATAACCCTACAAAAAAAAAATCTACTAATGTTCATCAGTTTTCTTTATTTATTTTTATTTTCACAGTATTTCTTCCATTTATAAAGTGACTAGGAAATAAAAATAGCAGTAAGATGTACTCTAGTTAGTTCTGTGGGAGTGGAGGCGATGAGCTGAATAACCATGACTTCGAGGTATGATATTTATAGGTTATTTACTGTTCTGTTTGTTTCTATGGTGTTGGAATTGCCGAGAGTCAGGACCGTAGGGCGTTAATCAGGACTACAATGGACGTACTTTGTTGTCCGGAGTGTATATATCTTCTCGGTTGAGGCGTGACGTCCCGGGCTGTAACGACCCCTGAAGGAGAGTCTCTCTGAAGGAAAACTGACGAGGTACACTCCCTCGATGTGACAACACCGACCATGAAATATTTTAGGTAGACTGAACTTACGAAAATAAAGCGTCAAAATGTTATAGAGCATAAAAATAAATTTTCTGTATATTAAGTTTTACAATTTTTTATCATATCTCTAATAATAAAGAAATTCTAAGATGATTTTAGTTGGGGTTCGGTCAAGGTAGATCCAAAAAATAAAACACAAATTTAAAAAATGTATTTTTTAATAAAGGATTATCTGCCAACAGTTCGGCTTACATTGTAAGCCATCTTCANAAAAAAAATTTATTTTTTAATAAAGGATTATCTGCCAACAGGCTTACATTGTAAGCCTTCTTCAGGGCTATCATGAAGATGAGAGAGGACGTCCTGTCCCTAAGTTCACATTTCCATACTCTGGAATTTTTATATAAGTTCTATATAAAGAAACTCGTTTCCCTTAAAAATATTACAACCTCAAGTGCGTTTATGAATTGCGCCACCGCAAATACCTCATAGGAAAATTTAAAGTAGATTAGTAGTAGATCATTGGAGGGCAATCAACTTCTAGGTTATCACGCCCTATAAACACCCTTTAATATATTTATTATAAATTAGTTAATAAAAGACAGGTATCAGGATTATTTCGATCACTATAACAACCTAAATTAATGGATTAATTGATAACTTTTTTTTTAAGCATTATTATATATACTTAGATGATTTTAGTTGGGGTTCGGTCAAGGTAGATCCAAAAAACACAAATTTAAAAAAACGTATTTTTTAATAAAATTTTCTACCAACGTCCTGTCCCTAAGTTCACATTTCCATGACTAAAAAAAAAAAAATCATTTTAATCTTTTTTTTTTTGTGAACTTAGGGACAGGACATCCTCTCTCATCTTCATGATAGCCTTGAAGATGGCTTACAATGTTAGATCTACCTTGACCGAACCCCAACTAAAATCATCTAAGAATAATATCTACGGCCAACAAACTCTCCTTTTGATTATTATTATATATTTTTCTACAACAATCCATTAAATAATAGCTGGTAAATTAAATTACACAGTTTGTTTAAATTTCAATTGAACACATTCCATTAATGAAAGGTCAAATAAATAATTGTTATGTCTTCATACTATATATATATATATTTTTTTTTCTAGCAGAAAATATTTGTTGGGAACTTCTGATCCACAACATATATTACCCAAAAATATCTGAAAATATAAATTATGTTATTTTTGGCATAGTAAGACTTATTTTTCTTTAAAAAACACATAAGCCAAGCCGAAGAATCTAAATGATGAAGTATCTTATTATTCCGGAAAAATAGGAGAAGGAAAAACCAAAATTGTGAGACATTTGCCTTTTTTCTCCGGCATATACAGAGAGAGGTTTGGCGGCCTTACTTTTTTGTCGGTTTTCCCAAAACCTCGGCCTCTACTGAGACATACATCAGGACAGAGACGCCATTTCTCAGCGTCTAATGGAGCCGTGATAAGGAAAGATGTTGTTCACCCCGCTCCCGGGATTATACGATTAACGGAAGATCTCCTCCCAGAGGGCCCATCAATCTCTGGGAGTGCTACACACAAAAACGCAGCCTACTTCTTAGGGTGGAGCGTCCATCTCCCCCCAAGTAAGTGTGTTATTTCAAGTAAGTTATTGATGTTTGTCTACTCTGTAAGTCAACAAGTAACAAGGATAGGGATAGGGAAATTGCAACTAATTTATTCTTATACTAAATCAGTCAGAGACAATCTAGTGTCAACATATAGATCTGTGGGCTGACGGCCATGCCCTCATACAATCTTAAACCTCTTAACTGCACTTTCAGTGTGTCAGGGAAAAGTGAAAATACAGCCTTATTTTGAAAAGGAAAGTTTGTTGACCGTAGATATTATTCTAAGATGATTTTATTTGGGGTTCGGTCAAGGTAGATCCAAAAAACACAAATTTCCATGGAAATGTGAACTTAGGGACAGGACGTCCTTTCTCATTTTCATGATAGCCCTGAAGATGGCTTACAATGTAAGCCGAAACGTTGGCAGATAATCCTTTATTAAAAAATACATTTTTTAAATTTGTGTTTTTTGGATCTACCTTGACCGAACCCCAACTAAAATCACCTTAGCCTTATTTTGATTACATTTTTTTTCTTTAAATAAAAAGTTGCAAAGATACTTCAAAATAATACACTAATTTTGATTGAGACAATCCTCAAAAAAATATATTTAAGAATAACAATCAGATCTAACTTCAGTATTTTTTAAATGTAATATTTATTTCTTATTTTATGACGTTTTGGGCTTTTCACCCATTATCAAGTCAAAAACCATGAAAATTTTTGACTCTATATACTCTTTTTATACATGTATTATTAATATTATAAATTTGGTTTATTTTTTTTAAATACTAATTCTAGAACTTATCTCCTTTTTTTATACTAAATTCATATAAACTGTATATAAAAATTAGATATAGTGTCAAACATTTTCTTGGTTTTAGACTTGGTAATGGGAAAAAAAGCCCGAAATGTCATAAAAAAAAAAATAAATAAATGTGAAATGAAAAAATATATAATTTTAAAAATACTGAAGATTGCTCTACTTATTCTTCCTAAAAAAAAGAAAAAAAAAGAAGAAAAATAAAGGTTTCCTGGTTATTGATGTAAAGCACCAATCAAGATATGTTCTACATATAAATCAAATATAAAAATATAATGAATTTAATGACATATAAACTTTAATTATTTAGTATAATCATTCCTGAATAATCTTCCAAAAAGATAAATAATTATTATTATGTTCACGTAGGCATCGTCGGTCGTCAGATGTATTTACCATTTCATCTTCCGGGTTGGACCGAGTCAAATTGTTGTTATTTGCCGAGCTTTATGTGCGAAAGCTCGGCAAATAACAACAATTTGACTCGATCCAACCCGGAAGATGAAATGGTAAATAATTATTATTAGTCTAATTCAACTAAATAGATGTAAGTTATTTTCACTTTTCCATTAAACACTAAGAGTAGAGTCTATTGTTGAACGGGAGACTACAGAAAAATAATAAAAATAAGAAAATAATAAAGTTTTATAGAACTAAATGGAAAACTATTTTTCCCTAAGCACGTTACCGAAATAAATTTAAACCGATAGTAAAACATCATTCACATTAATAGTAATTTTAAATAACTTGCTTCATCAGTGAGTAATTTCCAAGTTTACATCTGATGGATCCAAAATGAGTCTTTAATTACTTTTTAAATTGTTTCAATTACGATAAATATTAAGAATTATATGTTTCTTAAAATTCATTATTATTTTTTTCTCTGAGCCTCAGTGTTTCGAAATGAATGAATTTAAGGTAATCATAACTAAAAATTATATGTAAAAAAAAATTAACTAAAATACGGTATATAACATTTGAAACTTTTTCCATACCTCTACTAAAGGAAGGCATTTGGTCTTTATGTAGGCAGATCATTTATTTTTTTATCTATAATTTGTGTCCTACATGTATTGAAGAGAGAATAAAAAATTTTGGGATAGGGTTACTTTATAGAATATTATGAAAATGGGTAAGTCTCACTCGTAAATAATTTAGTCAATTATAAAATTGTATTTTTTGCTTTTGTTCTAAAAAAAACCACAAACGATATTATTGCACAATGATGATCCCTACTTCTAGTGAACTGAGATAGTAGATAATCAACAAATAAAATTTGTAATCTATACAACAAAAATGAAAAGATAAAATTATAAATTTTACATGCCATTCAGGTATTATTGAATCGTCATGAAATATGTTCTGATGTAGGTAGATTTGGAATACCACTTACCAAGTACATAAGCGCTGTATATATCTCTTAATCATGTGCACAAATCTATACCACACTTTATCTATAACCCACTCCGAAATATGTTCGGTAATTATATTTCACATAATGACAAATATCAAAACAAATAACTGAGAAAAAATGAAGTGATTAACAAATAATAATATATACTATCTCTTCACCAGGGAACGTGGACATTTAAACACTGTTTCTTCGAAATATGATTATGCAGCTAACCAGCTGATAGCTGATCATTTTTTCACAATAAACAAATAAAACGAGCGCGTGACCTCTAGGAGATAAAATGTTGAACCAGTAGAAGGACAAATTATTTTCACTTTGTTTTACTCTCAGTCACAGGATAATGGGGAAAACAAATGGATTCAAGACAAAAACTATCAGCTACTACAAAAAAAAAAAAAAAAAAAAAAAGAAGCATTTTGAGTGTACAGTGTAATTGACAAAAAAGCCCTTTCAAATATTCACTAGATGATTCATTACTCTTTAGATGCCTCCGTGTTCCAAACAATTTAAAAAAAAAGTCCATTAAAATTTTAGCATCGCGATTTCCAGCCATTGTCTTTTGCAATCATTGAAAGCTCACTCCAGGATGCTGGCTCTAGATAAATTGCTCAGCATTAGTAGAAGCCAGTCAAAATTAACAAAATCTGAATAAATTATTCTAATCAACGAAAAACTGTCTGGAACACGTGGCCTAAAGTGTCCCTATCCAACTAAAGCTTCCGGAGTCTCTACTTAGTGGGACGCGTGCCCGAGTTCTATAACGTTAATGGTAATTCACATCTGAAATTCTGACCTTTTGAATAACATCATTCAGGAAATTTACAGAAATTAGCAGCTAGACTGACTAGATCTGACAGCGCTATTTATTTAAATTTTCATGATGAAAGGTAAATGGCATTTATTTTGAGTGAATTCTATTATTATATTAATTATATTATTTGTTATGCTATTAATTTTATTATGTATTAAGCTATTAGTACTATTATTAACCATGCTAGTTATTCGATTGTTCATAATAATATTTTTACGTTAGGTACCGTATCAATTTCACTGAAGTTTAAGTAAGAATATGAGTGCTTTAAGAGAAAAGAACCATAATTTTTTCTTCATACCTGCTGATAATTTAAAATTTGATATTTAAATTAACGTGTCACGTTTTAATGTTACTTCAGTGTAACTAAAACGACTAATTTTCATTCGTATACAGTCAAGATTTATTGTTCGTGCCTTCAGAGCTTTATTGTTGCATTAGCAATACATAAATTAATTCATTGAACGAATAATTTGGGTAAATAATGAGTTTAAAATAATCACTTTATTAAGCAAACTGCAATATTNCATACATGTGTATATACCCATATGAAATATTTAATATAAAATTCGATTGATTTATCTTTATTACATATTCTATACTCCATACATTATTTTTAAAATAAAAAATCCGTAACAGAGGAGCAGCGTAATCTAAGTAGATTTTTCATGTTTCGTGAAAGATGAACATAAATCACAGTGAACAACACAGTTTATCTAAAAAACCAAAAATGATAATAAAGATAAAATGCCAATTTGCTGAGGCTGGCACTAGGAAAACTGAAATAGAGGGAGTGAGATGTTGCTTAACCTGCTAACTTAAGTGTTAAATTTCTTCCTCATTTTGAATTTTTTGTACATAAAAAAAAGTTAAAGGGCATAAATGTTTTAAAATAAAATATAATATGATAAAAATATGACCAAATGCCGAATTATTTTATATAAATCAAAAATGAGGATCCCGCAAAACTCGACAATTTACATTCTTAAATGACATATAGATACATTTTTCTTTTTTTTTTAAATTTAAGTATTAGCCTTCTATTCAACCACTTAGCGTCATGGAGGGAGGGGCTATCTACAGATTGCCGTCCCATTCTTAACAGCCATGGTTCAAGTCAAGCTTTTACTAATAAATAAAATATTGTCCTGGGCGGGATTCGAACCCGCGGCGTGAGAATTGTGAGATCCGAACGGATCCCCTGGGCAACCCTAGAGCCCCGACATTTAGATACAATTCGGAAGGAACTACTGCACTTAACAGTTCCTACATGACGTCACAGTACGAATGGGGATATCTTTCGGGAGATCCGCTAATAGGCAGGATGGCATCAGAAGCAAGCGGCCACGGATGCATACGAATGTCGGCGGACACCATTCTGAGGCAGAAGGCAAACCTGTTAACCTATTAAGAGCGATCCAAGTGGTGAAAGCGGACGCCGGTTTGGCCTGCTCCCACACCCCAAGGGTACACGCAATCCGACAATCCTTGTACCCCACCACCGCGAATAAGCAAGATTAGCTTTTGTGATATTCCTATTGGACAACGTTTCCATAACCTCAAACGTTAATTTCAAAGTCAATCAGGGTTAAAGTTATTCCGTAAAGGAGATTAAATTTCAAATCTCTGCATTGGCGTCTGTGTTCAACGTGCTTTTTAAAAATAATTTATAAGGCGTCATCATTAAAGACCAACACTAGAAGAAAACCAAGTGTCAGTTGCTTTATAAGCCAAAGACAAACAAAGAAGTTACGAACCCACATTTATAAATAATGTAGAATAATCACTTCCTGATAGGATAATGTAATTTTTGTAAATAAATGAAAACGACATTCTTTATACAAATGAATCATAATGTAAGACAACCGAGGCAATAGCTTATTTAGCAGATTTCAATTACGGTAAATACTTTTGAAAATTTCTTCAATTCTACACCAATCCTACATAATGTTCGAAAGGAGAGTTTGTTGATCGTAGATATTATTCTTAGATGATTTTAGTTGGGGTTCGGTCAAGGTAGATCCAAAAAACACAAATTAAAAAATACATTTTTTTTTTTAAATTTGTGTTTTTTGGATCTACCTTCACCGAACCCCAACTAAAATCATCTAAGAATCCTACATAATAAAGGGTAAAAATTACATCCGATTCAAAATTAACTGTAACTGTTCTAAGTGCAAAATTTTTAAAATTAAGAAATCAAATTTAATACTTGGGTCTTGTATCTGAAAGCCGTTGGATGAATTCTATAAAAACTAACATGGTCGAAGGAGAGCTTAGAAAGATATATTATGGAAAAAACGTTAACCTCTTCATTATTATTAAGGTAGGAAAACATTTTGTAGAGCTCATTATGTGTAATATTAAGTGTAAGTGTAAAATTAAGATATATATATATATATTTTTTTTTAATTCACAAACGCACACACTTAAGGTGCCTACGGGCACCCACTTCCGAGATTTTTATAAATCAAAATTTAAATTTAATTCATCGTTGAAACTAAAAATAAATGTTTTATTTTTATTTTCGATTGTTAAAATAAATATTATGTATACTCATATTTGTATTGTGTAAATAATACAGGGGTAATAGATGTATAAAAACACACTCACACACACACATATATATATATAGTAGATCATTACAGTAAATAAAAAACTAAAAAATAAAGGACACTAGCATGAGGTAACTGCAAAGTAAATTCTGATAATGATAGGTTTGCAGTGGAGAAAATATATTCCCATACCCCCTGACACTTGCATTTACAGCAGAGCTATACGCCCTCCGATCGTGACATCAACGTGCGGTACAACTCCAAAGGAATGAGTCGACGAGCAACTACGGCACGTGTGGGACACGTGTGGTCCTAGCTTATTCTGCACCTTTCATATGCTCAGCTCTTTAAACATACATCTAGTCATGACTCATGCACTATTCGCAAGTATTGATGAATTCTCTGCAGTACATACTTAGTTAAAGGCAATCACAGTTCGCGAATTATATATCAATATAAAGGCTTACATTTATAAAGACTATGAGTAGAAGTATATAAAGCATTTACAATTATTATCGTTAATGAAAAATTTTCTATTCAAGCGAAACGAATTCGTAATTACAAGCACTAAAATAATATAAAATAATATTATAAATTAAAACAATAAGCAGCTAATAGAGTTCATTAATGAAAAAAAAAAAAATAATAAAGAATAAAAAACACCTCTTCTATGTTGTTCACGTAGGCTTTCACGATCCCAAGAAATATTCGTAAATACTTCCGAACTTGACTCTGTAGTAAAGTTACTATTTGCCGAGCTTTCGTACATCATGTGATGGCTTCTTCAGTGCTGAATGTATGAGAATAAGCATTCAGCCCTGAAAAATTCATCACATGATGTGCGAATGCTCGGCAAACATTAACTCTTCTACAAGGGCAACCTTACAGGAAGTATCTGTGAATATTCCTGGAGACCGTGGAACCCTACGTGGACATCCTAATAACCTCCTTAAGGGTAGGATATTGTTCAGAAGCCCTAATGGCTGCCATCACAGAAATGTGAGAAAGCTTCGCAAAAAGCAATTTTTCTACTTGGTTAGGTTAGGTTAGGGATATTTCTGGGCAATCAACTACAAGGTTATTATGCCCTTNTCCAAAATACTGGTTCTCTCGGCTACACTCAAACTCAGCACGCCCCCTCTGGGATTTCCCCCTCCCACAATATTGGGGAAATGCTGACTTCCCCTCCACCTTCACTGAGAATGTATTCAGTATCTGCTTTTTTTGTAAAGGAGTGTTTTGTAAACTGTTCAAAACACCTATCTTCATCTTGCTAAGCATCAAAAATATATAGAGAATATCAGATACTTCATAATATGTATTAACACACACACACACACACACACATAATCAGACCATATGGCTGGCCACTTATTATGCTTGTATAATAAGTAAATGAGTGATAAATTAATGAGCTATTGAAATTTTAAGGCAATACGAATTAAGTTGTTGTTTTATGAAAATAAAATAGATTTATTTGATTCGTACAGGGAGCCAAAAAAAATCTCACTACCTCAGCTGATAAATTTATTTTCAAATTATTATAATCCTAATTGAATCTTCCGAGTCTCGGAGGGCTGACTCTCTAGAGCGTGGTTTTTCTACTTTGTCAAGCTGGAATGAAGTTTTTATGAATATATCTTCTATGAATAATCGTCATAAATTTGAAAACTTGGTCGTTTAAATTTCTGATACCTCTTAGACTTTTTATCTCTATTGTAATCTGTAAATGGACGAATTAAAATTTTTTTATTAGTAAATATCGTTTCCGTCAGATATAATATCAAAGGAATAAAGACTTATGTCTTACTTTGATTGTATGAAATGATTTCTCCTAATCGGTTCAATATAATAGGAGACAGAAAAAAGTATATTAACTTATATGAAGAAAAAAGTTCATTTTTTAAAGAAAAATATTAGCGCATTACACATCATTACCAGATGAATAATTACATACAACTACAATGTATGTTTTGATAACAGAAAATATAATTTTAACTTTAAGATAACTATAAAGTGATGAGGCTCAAAACAGGTTTCATGGAAAGTATATTTGAAGAAAGTGATTCATCTTTTCTAGCTGGCAATATCACAGCTAAGGCTTATTTAACTGCTTGAGATTTATTTTTTGTGCTATAAATTTTACACCATAAAATCCACTAATGATAAAATAAAAGTACACAATCGTAGTGATATTTAATAGATTTAAATAAATAATTTCAGTTAAGTGATAATTTTGATAAAGTGAACAAAATCAAAATATATAAAGAAAAAAATTATTGCACAATATATTATTTTCTTATAATTCCAAAGTAAAATAATATAATTTAGAATTAATATAAAAAGGTATAAGGATAATCAATTGTATTTTAAGATATCCAACAGTAAATATATATATA
>KZ807519.1:271830-287410 GCA_000696205.2 Oncopeltus fasciatus | reverse complement strand
ATATATATATATATATATATATATATATATATATGCATATTATATATGCGTAAAATATACGACGGGCATCTATTAATTGTGATGGTTTTAGTGTATTTCTATCTTGTTGATTTTTTAATGTAATTTCCTCTTCTTCATTTTAATAAGTAAAAGTCTTTCATGATGACTAAATCACCGAGTATTGTACGTCCCACTGCATCTGGACAGTCCCGCATATGCACAAAATATAAGTGTTTTCTCTTACAACCTTTGTTATTGAATACCGTTTGTAGTATCCATTCATAACTTTAATCATGAAAAACTCAATAATAGTAAGTACATTAGATTATTTGTAGGTTATGAGAAAATGTTCAAAATGCTCATTCTGTTGCTAAAACCTTATAAAAGCCAGTAATTAGAAAATAACTTGGATAAATGTTTGGTATTTACAGGGTAATCATTAAGAAAAATTATTTATAAAGCTAAACCATATAAATATTTCGCTGAATATAATGATTAGGTTGATTATTTCGAATAATAACTGTAATAATTAAAAAAATAAAATAAAGGTAAGATTAAAATAAAGTGGAAAGTATAAAAATCATGTAATTTCCTGAGGCAATTAATCATTTTTAATTTTCTTTGGTATTTTTACGACCGTGAATCCAATAAGACATTCCACGGCAGACATAACACCTGAAAATTAAGAAGTAATTTTCTCGAGAGGGGCTTAAAAGCAACATTACGCTTTACAATCCGAAATGTATTGCTGGGGATTTCAGCCGTCCAATTTAGAGAGAGGCAGACAGAAGGAGAGATTCTCTTCCTTTTCTCGGAGCGTGGCGGGCCTTGTGTCACCCTGCTGGGGTGAAGGAGGGGGGAGGGGCAAAAGGAAGAGGCGAGGGAGAGGCACTGGCCTCCCTCCTTTTTCTTCTTTTTACGTGTGGCCGGCCTCCTCCATTAGTGTGGGTGCTTGGGGGGGTCGAAAGTGGGTTCATTACCGTATTGTGGGGGTGATTAATGCCGGAATCGAACCTCGCGTCCTGGGGGTGCACGAACTGTGCCTGGGCAAAACCATTGTCCCACAGGCCGACTTTCAGCACCCTAAATAAAATCATTTTATTATAACATCTCTCACCGTGATAGTAACTACAAGTTTGCTAAATATATCTTCATCTACGATTTCAATGAGAATTTAAATGACCTATTCTAAAATCTTGGACGGGTGTATTAAGAAATTACCGATGACGAGATTGTGTTTACAGCACAAATTCTAGTCATTACTCCTAACATAAACATACGAGTAAAACATTATTCCGTGCCATAAGAAATTTCGCCCAGGAAATTATTAGTGATTATAAAAAAGACTAATTAATCAGAAGTCATTACATGACTATTGTACTTTTTCTTTATAAAGATTTTATTTGGTTGTGGTATTTTATCCCACATAAATTTTAAACAATTAATGAGAGTGAATAGAATAAAAAATCTATCTGTCTCAGCCAAGAATCGAACCTGGATCTCCTACTATCCAGGCCGGTGCATTTACCAGTTATGCTACCAGGACGCGCTAGGTGTCTCATCAACTGGTAAATGCACCGGCCCGGATAGCAGGAGATCCAGGTTCGATTCCTGGCTGGGATAGATAGATTCTTTATTCTATTCCCTCTCATTAATTGTTTAAAATTTACGTGGGATAAAATACCACAACCAAATAAAATATTTATTAAGAAAAATTAAATAAAGTAAATGACGAGAGTCGACAAATAGCTTGACAATGTCAGCTCCTTCGAGTACAAGACGAAGTTCTCGCCTTTCTCGTTGGTTAGGCTCTCGCTAGTGTAGAGGGAATTGAATGAGACATCTAGCGCGTCCTGGTAGCATAACTGGTAAATGCACCGGCCCGGATAGCAGGAGATCCAGGTTCGATTCCTGGCTGGGACAGATAGATTTTTTATTCTATTCCCTCTCATTAATTGACTATCGTACGTTAAACTTGTTTGAAAGTAATCTGTTATGTAATAATAAGGAAATTATAAATGTATTTTATTATTTTGAATTTTGTTTAAATACAATTTTATCATTGTAGGTCACTTATATTTACTTTATGCTCTATTTATGATTCGATAGAAAATTTTAAAAATTTGGAATTTAAATGTATTATAAATTTGGAGGTAACTCTTTGACCGTCGAGTTTTATGAGGAGAGGATTATCAGGAATTCAGTCTTGGGGACTGAATAATAAAAAACTAATTCGTAACCAAAAAAGTATTTATTTAAATTGTAGGCCTAAATTTCAGGCCTTCATCAGGGCTGAATATGAAAAGAAAAACATACAAAAATAATATAGAAACACGTCTATATGTCAATCAAACACGTGAATAAATAAATTAAAAAATAATATCCCACTTTTCATGTTTTTTATACAGTCGGTTGCACACAGTTTTATATTTTCATTTATTTATTCATGTGTTAGATAAATTCGGTTCCCAAGAGTGAATTCCTAAGAATTCTCTTCTCATAAATATATTATGATAATACAAAAATTAATGTTGATTGTAAAGTAAAAAATGTTAATAATATAAAAAATTAAATGTTTTCATCCTTATTTTATTTCACATATTCACTTATTTATATTTATTATTATAACTGATGAAAAATGAAACAACTGTATTTAACTGTGTCTTATGTTGTTTATATTACATCATAAAAACAAGCACTTTGACATCCTTCCTTAATTCTCTCTGAATTGGAATTCTTTATACAGAACAATGTTGCCTCAGCAGTTCCATTATCACCAATCCTACTGCTGACAATATGACTCTCCAACGTCGGCTTATCTATGATAATGTCATCCAGGAACTTCTGATACAACTCTTATCTTACAACTGAGGAAATTCTGAAACAAAAGTAATCAGGGGTTTTGGAATATCAGTTAACTTTAGTTGTTTGTTGCTCTGATATCTTAGTTTCCCTTTGTAAACATGTGTACTATTCCACAAATTTATAAATTAAAAAAAAAGAAGAGATTACTTTTTGACAGTGAATAAAAATGTCAAATGACTGTCAACTGATCAGCTGTCACAAGTGCTTAACCTATTAAGCTCTGTGTACTCATCCCTTTGACGCAGCCAAGATCTCTGTGATATGAAAAAATCCTAATAAAACAATTTTTTCCCCCTTAAAATATCAGCGTAAATAATTTTCAAAATATCTTTAATTATTACGAAATGAATATTGAACACATAATATTGTTAAAAGATCTATTTTCAGACACACAGATAGACAGTAAACAAGTTTTTAAACGACCGGAATCCAATACCGGATATCAAATATCACGAGAGCAAGGTCATTATTTTTTTTTCATCGTGTACTACCTTTCTGAGAGAGGGAATATATTCAGGAGGCGACAGTGTGTTGGGTAATAGATGTGATGGCGCCAATAGATATATTTCACAACTGTAGCTACTTTAAATAAATTGAATATGTTAAATTTGCGATTCAAACAGTTTTAGTCGGACTTTGACAGTAACCCTTTACATGAATTTTTACTCAAGCATATTTTTTTCTATATTTTTTAGAGGCTTTCCGTCCCCATCGAAGGTTAGAATGGATAAGGGCTTAATTGTTTTTTTTTTTTTTTTAAATCCTTCATCACCTAGAATCGAACACAAGACGTAGGTTATGACAGCCTAACCTATAGACCAAAACAGGCTAATTTTTTAAAGAAGTGATTTTTAAATATTTTATGAGTTTTAAATCTCCTTTCTCTTACAAGTGAATTTTAGGCATAGTGATTAGTTTAAAACAAAATAATAAGTGTTAGTTCGTAATAAAAAAATAAGTACAATTTAACCCAAAAACTTTGCATATTTAGACAAAATAAATTATAATTACTTTGTTATTAGTGAATGTATAATACATTAAAAAAAATAATCATCCCGCAGCAGGCCACAGATGCCCAGGGAAGGAATACACTTTCAATTCGGGCTGGGTGTTCCCTAGGAGCACACCAGGAATCCTTTGGGTCCCTAAAAACAGAAACACAGAAAGAAAAAAAACTTACTGTGCGCTGTGTGAGCATTGAACCTGGGACCTTTGGCTAAGGGGTCTAGTACCTTCACCATATAATACTTATAAATAATCCATTTATTAATTTTAATGATGTCATAACACTTAATTTCTAACTGTAAGCTTCTTTAAGGTCACATGGGGTTCTGTTTCTTATCGGGCTGTAAAGTGGATAAAAGCAAATTCAACATGTAATAATGTAATGTTATAAGCAGTATAAGTACATAAACTCAATGTACAAAAACAAATAACATAATTAAAGCCGCTAATGAACTTTCACTAATTTTCACTCTGTTTGTTGTTGTTTTTCTTTGCTCCAAAACTAAAATAGCATTGGGGTTAGCAGGAATCTCTTTCTTTTCCAAACAGTCCTTGCACCTACCTGTGGCAGGAAGGGATGTTTCTTCTCAAACCCAAGGAGGAGAAAAATAAATAAACAGGATTACATATCTTCCCAGGCTATATATAGAAAGCGAAGTTTGATAAACCTTGCATTCCCTAGCAATTAAACAAATAATTGAACTGAGACAATTTGAAGCTACTAAATTAATAAATAAGATAAATATAATATAACGGCAGATACCTAATATACATACAATATATTTCTTAATTGGTTTTTAAAATTGTATAAAAACGTACAATATAGTAGTTATTTTTAAGATTAATAAAAATTAATGTTATTTCCTTAACGTATAAAGTTTCGTTCAACAAATACTAAACCAAAATATAGAAAAAAGAGTAGTAGAGTAAAATGTCCACAATCAACCAAAAAAAAAAATAAAAAAATAAAAAAAATATGAAACTTCCAAATCTAATTATTATTTAATTACTCAAGGATATTTAAATAGCACTACGATACTGTACTACTTTATATACGTTGAGATGTGCTGAACCATGTATATGTGACATTAATATACTCACATACATATGTACTCTATATATGTGCTATATATGGAGTGTGTGTCTGTCTGTCTCTCTATATTCAATTATTTTTTTTATTTTTTTTTTTTTTGTATTGAGGGGCATTCCTAAAAGAAGTGAAGCAAATATCTGAATCAACAAATGAAACACCATGGCAAATGTGAAAATTCACCAGTTGAATCATAATCGCATCATATGGGCCTCCAAGAAAAAGGTGAGGGTCTTTTTCAAAAAATTTTAAGAGAAATATTTTATTTGATTGGCGGATGCAAAATCAATAAATGATATTTTGTATATATTAATTTTAAATTATGTGTGAAATGTTCAATTTTATTTTCTTGAAAAAATCGAAACACGAGGAATGGAGTGAATATGGCAAGTTGAAACATATAACCATCAACTATGATTCCGTGGGATTCGCTTCTGCCGGACGGACTTTTTCGTTTTTAAGAGTTAGATGTCAAACGAAATTCTTAGACGAAATTTGAAAAGCTCCCCTCAAATCTCTACCTTATATTTCAGTTTTAAATTACCTCAGCTCTACGGGGACCCACTTAAGAACTAGATAAAACAAATTTTTCCTTACCTGGTGCCAGTAAGATTTATAAATTTTTAAAGATAGGCTTTTTCATTCGTTTAATTTCATTCTTTACCCATGGAAAAAATAAAATTAATAAGCAATAACTTCCACTCCAAATTTTTTAAATATTATATCATCTTGAGGCACGAAGAGTACGATAGAATTCGAATTTAAAGCTGCTGTTATCATCTTTTCGATTTCCCAATACTGTTTAAATTTAAGAATCTCATTTTCGAAATGCAATTTTTTAGAATAATATGTTTAAGGGAATTCCCAAAAAATTAAACAGTCAAAATAATGGGTCAGTAAGAGTGCCAATAATATAGATTCTTTTCTAAGACGAAAAAGGAAAGTTGTACAGCATTCCGACCAGACATACACTTTTCAAATGCGGAGGCAGAAATTTCTGCAGGCCGGACAAGAAGCCTAGGGCGAGGAGAAGAATGTCCTTGGAGAGAGCCGACAAGAAGGAAATTGCAATGAGTGGGGGGTCCAGGGGGAGTCTAAAAAACAGGACATTGTACAGGAGCAATGAGGATAAGGTTGACCAGTATCTTCCTGCGGGCAAAAAGTCCTCGGGGCTCCCTCAGAATTTGAAAAATCTGGATCGCTCTCTTCTCACATTGTCAATGATGAACTCAAACAAAACAAAGAAAAAAAAAATAAAAATTTAAAAAAATATTCCTAAATTAAGAGGATTTCCCTTGCACTGTATTGGTTGGGTGGATTGATGTTACGGTTTGCACACGGTCATCTAGTGGCCTGCTTCTAGTATTGCAATCAAAGATGACTCCCTTAATTTTAAAATCATATACAACAATAATTAATTAATATTAACCATTAATTATTAACATAGATAACATCATTTATATTTATCATTTACTTAAATATTAATAAATAAAACCTAAATCTTGAAGATGAATGGACTGTTGATCAGCCTGAAATTTTCTAAACAATACAAATTTTTTGAAGAAAGTTTACTTTTTTTTCTTCACGGTCATTCAAAGACATCATCCCGCGAAACAAACTTAACCTAAATTTACATTTAAAATTTACGTTTTCAAATTAAGTTGTAGGTAACAAAATTATATTTTCATTAATGCAGTAAAACTTATTTTGAAAATGAGACAAATTGTTACTAAGGAATAATGATGATAGATACATATTAATTTTCACACTCACATCTACGATGTTTCGAATAGATTATTGTGTTTTTCTATAAAATTATAATGACCTTGCAATATATTTGTAAACCAAACAGGTTAATTGTTTTTCTCTTTTTTTTTTTTCAATTTTCGAATATTTTAAAAATAATATGTAAAAAATAATAAAAGTAGCAGGCTCATTTACATTTCTGAATCTATTGACGAGAACCTAATGACTTTTTCTGAATTCCGCATCAACTCATTTTGTATTTGTAGAATTACAAGGTACTGAGGGATTATATGATGTTGCATTCAAAGCCATGAAAACTCACGCAAAGAATTTTCTAACATGAAAAAGACTAAGAAATATTAGCCCCCTCCCCCTCCGAATACTTCAAGGCCATTTGTATTATTTTTTTACATGCCATTCTTCCTTTTAAGTAAAAAAGAAGAGGCTTCACCGGGAACCAAACCGCTGCCCAGCCGCCTATCACTAAACATACCTGACAGTCGACCTTCGGATTATTTAACATACATTCTTAACTGTCAGCGTTGAGTCTTGACTTTTCGATGTGGGACATGGGAAATGTATCATACCAGAGAGGCGCCTGCTCTGGACAGTGAAAATAATGACACAATATAAAGAGAGCTGACTGTTCAGATAGAGGCAAAACATAAATATCAGATAAACATAATCTGCAGATAAATTATTGACTTTGCCCGAAGGTTGACTTAACGGTCTCCACCACGGGAACAACGACAACGCCCCAAACTGCTGCTAAATGATTAGAATAGTGATTTATAGAAAAATATTTGGACAACTAATATTCTTGGTTGAAAGAATACAGTGTGCCCACTAACTTAACCGCTTGCAGGACTTAACTAAACACCAGGGTCTGTTTAGCTGTGCTAATACACCACGGATTTCTGCTATATAATCACTTACTATTTACTAAGATAATTATATGGGTAGAAACAGTCTCATAATTTCGCAGTAGAAAAGAAATGTGTACACCCGTTAGAGAATTCTATAGTAAATTGAAAATGAATAATAAATTAGAACACCAAAACATTAACTTAATAAATATTTGTATTAAAACTTATGATAAAAAGTATGATGATGGTCCTACATTATACACCCAACCTTTAGTTTTTGAATTTTATTTCATTTTATTATTTTTATTTTTACATCGAAATATTAAATATAAATGTATATATATATATATATATATATATATATGTGCATAAATATAATGTATATAACTACAGCTCATTTCTTGGTCGCCAAAGCTTACGATAATGAGGATGAGGAGNAAAAGAAAAAATATTAATATTTTAATAATTATTATGCCTATTGCATTTAAAAAAAATTGCAGTTATGTAAATAAATTTTACTTGGTTCATTAAGTTTTATTTTTTTTATTTGTTGCATACTAAAGTATACATGAATGAAAAACTTTTATTAAAATATTAAACAGTATCTTACCTTTATAGAGAAAGATAGAAAATCAAAAGAAATTATATGAAATGAAAATTATATGTGTACTTATATTAGATATACCATTATGCTTGTATTTTATTCATATTATATTATGAAATATAATATATAATTCAAACTTGAAATAATATTAATTAGTATGTGCTAGTCATAATAATATATCATGAAATTGTTATTAAAAATAAATAATATGATTAATATGTTCCTTTCCTAGTATGATAAATACTATAATGTCATACATTTATTGTTCTAAATAAAAGTTCTTTCTATCACTTAACATTACTAAAAATTTAGACTTATGATATAATAATTTTCAAACTGACTATTAAATAAATCATAAACCATAACAGAGCTACAACTAACAAAAAACCAAAATTTTAGTAGTTTTTGTCAAATATCTATACATCAATTTCAACTGAATATGTAATAGTATATATTTATTTCCAAAATTAGAAATATGCATTAGAATTTAGATAAGTCATTTAATGCAGAATACCAATGTAAAGAAACTTTAAATATAAAATATAAACCATGACTGATTAATAGTTGAGTGATAAGTTGATATTTTCTATGTTCAAATGGAGAGTTTTTTGACCTTAGATATTATTATTAGATGTTTTTTGTTGGGGTTCGGTCAAGGTAGATCCAAAAAATACAAATTTTAAAAAATGTGTATTTTTAAATTATCTACCAACGTTTCAGCTTAGATTGTAAGCCATCTTCAGGGCTATCATGAAGGCGAGAGGAGACGTCATGTCCCTAAGGTCATATTTTCATGATACCTGAACGTGAAAATGTGACCTTAGGGACAGGACGCCCCCTCTCACCTTCATGATAGCCCTAAAGTAATATAAGCAGATAATTTTAAAAAATACACATTTTTTAAAATTTGTATTTTTCGGATCTACCTTGACCGAACCCCAACAAAAAACATCTAATAGTTGATATTTTCTGTTCGACCCCAAATGTAGTGATGTACATCTCCCTCAAATAGGTTTTAATAATATATCATCCTAATTATACTATATTTTGATTTTATTAGGCAATTATATCAGTTAATTAGGCAGTTTATGTATACTGCTAATTACTTGTTTAATTAATGATTGTCAGAAGTTAAGTAATAATTTTGAACAAAAGGGTATAGATTTACCTATATAAGTAGAACGACCAGTTATATATAATTTGCAGTCAGTAGAATTCCTATCTTATAATGGTATGTTGCCGGCCGTGAGAAAACATTGCATTAACATTACATTTATCTGTTAACGGTTGCTAAAGGCTTCGTACACTTCTCCCAAGATCGAGCTAGTGTGAGAACCTCATTCAGTTATCCTACATTTTCTCATTTAAGGAGCTGGACTACATATACGCTTGGTGCCGACTTTTTATAAGAAATCCCAACCAAGTAAGCGCTAACTTTTATTTTTTTAACTTTTATATTAATCATATTTCATGCAGCGATAAGTATACATAAACTCTGTTTGTTCTATAAAAGATTCAACTAATATTACACTTGATAGAAGAAAGGTTTATCAAATAAAACAAACAAATTTAGTTACAAAAAAGTAAACAGAACAAAGTGTAAAGAAATCCATCTTTATAAATATTTTATTTGGCAGTGGTTTTTTATCCCACGTAAATTTTAAACAATTAATGAGAGGGAATAGAAAAAAAAAATCGATCTGTCCCAGCCAGGAATCGAACCTGGATCTCCTGCTATCCGGGCCGGTGCATTTACCAGTTATGCTACCAGGACAAATTCATTAATTGTTTAAAGAAACCCATCTTGTATTAAACAGAATATAATTCTTGTTTCACCTATTAAGGATTGGTAAAAACTGAATAAATAAATTTAAAGAAATCTTGTCCTAGTGATGGAACGGAATTAATATATTTTGCCCATTCTCCTTTCCCAAATTCGTTTAGAACCCGTCAGTTAGCGATGCATTTACAATCCTCCACAATCCGCAATACAGCAGGCAGAGTAACCTTGGATCCGTTCAGATGCATCTGACAACATGACAAATGGTAAATATGTACAAAGCTCATAGAAGTTTAGATGTGTCAAAAGTGAAGACAAAAAGATCAGGTTTACTGCACACTGCGCGCTCATAGTCAGGACGCTCGTCAATTACGCTCAGGGCTTATCAGAGCTTATTGTGAGGAAAAAGATTGTTGTGACTGTATGTAAATGTATGTCCTTATATCGGCTCATACAAAGGACAGCTAATGATACATACACAACCTATACTTCACAATTGAAACAGTAAAGAAAGCTGATCATGGGTTTAGCTTGGTAAAGCAGATAGATGATAGGACTATGGTACCTTATTCTATATGAAAATTGTTCAGAGTTTAAGAGAATACTTTTAATTGTAGTGACTCTAATAATCTACTTAATAACTTTGTAAATTCTGTATTTTATATTAAAAATCATACAAGAAATAGTTCAAAAGTGTGCATAACTCAGAGTATTTCAGTCAATCAATAGATTAAAAAGAAAGTGAAAAAGGAAGAATTTTTCATAAAAGCTTTCCGATTTAAGTTCTTCTATCTGCTCTGATTTAACAGCTATTATTGCAACAGACAGATGCCTCACTTCCAAGTAATGGTGTGCAGAGGAATTGCCAGAGTTCAGATAAACTAAAACATTAACTTAACAGTAAATAATAATAATGGTTAAGGTGCTGGACTTCTGATCCGAAGACCTAGGTTCAATTACCACAGTGCACAGTTGATAGTCTCATTCTGTGATTCTGTTTGAAGTGACCGATAGGATATCTAGGGAACACCCAGCCCTGATCAGGAACCAGTATTCACTGAATGGGAAAAAATCAGGGTGCTGATCATGCGCCTTCTTTAGTGAGCCATGGAAAAGAAAATTCAGAAAATTCAATAAACTACTTTAAGGCAACTGGTATCTTCTATATTTACAAATGAACTTAATTCATATAAATAAATATTCACTAGGAAATTTCGCAATGGTTTATACGATACATTCTGCATGATTATTTTGCCCCAAAACTATCCCAACAATAGTAGATTGCAGATAGAACTAAACGGGCATATTCAAAAGGAGAGTTCTTTTGACCGTAGATATTATTCTAAGATGATTTTAGTTGGGGTTCGGTCAAGGTAGATCCAAAAAAACACAAATTTAAAAAATGTATTTTTTAATAAAGGATTATCTGCCAACGTTTCGGCTTACATTGTTACATTGGCAGATAATCCTTTATTAAAAAATACATTTTTTAAATTTGTGTTTTTTTGGATCTACCTTGACCGAACCCCAACTAAAATCATCTTAGAGTAAACGGGCATAAGTCCAGGAGAATTCCTACATTGTATAAAATAAATATTATACATTATTAGATGATTTTTGTTGGGGTTCGGTCAAGGTAGATTAAAAAAAAAATACAAATTTAAAAAAAAGAAGTGTATTTTTAAAAAAAATTATCTGTCGACGTTTCGGCTTACATTGTAAACCATCTTCAGGGCTATTATGAAGATGAGAGAGGACGTCCTGTCCCTAAGTTCATATTTCCATGACTGAAATACAATACAGTTTATTTCTATAAATCGCACAGGTGAAGGATAGGAGGTCATAATTGAAGTGTAAAACTATAAATCCATAGAACTTTTGTCTAACAGATATTAAGTCTACAATATTCCATATAATGCATAAAAATATATAAATGAAATGATATAGCAGATTACTTTATAATTAATACACTTATAATACAGTAGTATTATATAAAATCCCTAAATATAATAATTTTAAATAAATTATACACGAAATTGATCTATCCTTTAATATATGGTACATTAAAGGATAAATCGATATGTATGTGGATAATTTTTTCCAAAATTATTATTTAAAAAAAATTTTTTTTAGTAAGGTAGCAAAAATTATTTTCACGAATGACCTAGTGAAATTTGTCTAAATAATTTAAGTATATATTTGCTAATTAAAATTTAAAATTTTAATTACGAAATTTTGTAATGTTTCATTTTCTACAAAGTCAGTATAAAAAATTATTAAAAGCCACATTAAAAAAAAAAAAAAATCGAAAAATTATTACTAAAAATATTTTTTTTTAAAAAGCAAGGTAGCAAAAATAATTTAAAAATTATAATCACTACATAAAAGTCGTATTATGTATGTCATTACAATAATCATTTATCAGAGAGGCAGAATAAAATTATGGGAACAAGTTTGATTTGCTTACTTCGTACATCCGTCAAAAATCATGAGTTCAATAACTGAAGCAAAATACATTTGTCAAAGAGGCAAAAATCTCAAACCCGGGTGTGCTCATACTTTTAAATTACATAATTATTCATACGTTTAACCCTTAATTTAACCTCATTGTAATTGAATCGCTTGAAGCTGGTAATCGACAAAATATATAAACGTTCAGGTGTTCTCGACAAAGGGGAATTGCAGCCGACTTATACGGTGGAGTGGAAACAGCTTACGGAGAGAATGACGTATTCCTGATACATTATTATATTCTTTTAATTTTATTTTTATTGGTCGGTTTTTCTTTACTGCTCGCCTTGAAATATTATGCATACAATTTTTAAGCGAGAAGAAGGTCACAACTTAATTTTTTTTTTTTTTTTTTTTTTGTAGTTCTTTGAGTAGTTAAGTGACTAAAATATTTTTTTGTGCATAATTAACAGTGAGTGAATATTTTTCAGCCATTCTCGTTATACATTTGCATTTTATATTATAATAACTGTTGTGTATATGAGGATGCTGTATTTCTAAGTAAGTCGCTTTATTTGTCAATGGTTTCGGCTGAATAGGAATTCCAGTCCGGAGCAAGATAACACTATGGTACCAAACAATAACAAACAATCTATGTAGATGTACAAAGAAAGATAGGTGTAGCACTCCTGCGTACATGTTACTGCTTGAAGATTGCAGTAGGACCGAAACCAGTCGCGCAATAAATTATACATACAGGAAGACAATCCCTTCATGTCATCCATTTAAAGAGGTTGCTGAAATCTATATTGGACTTTACTTTATTTATAGAAATAAATAATTTAAAATCCCTATAATATTGTACTCAGTTACGTAAAACAATATAACTAGATATTAATTTTATTATTAACATTCATTTAGTCTAATTGTTAAAAATTCTGCTTAAATTGCTTTGGACTCTATAAGAAATAGAAAAACTCATCGAAAATTATTTGCTGCTTTGAGGTAAATCAATCATATAATGATGAAAATATTACAAGGGTTTCATTAAATTTTAATAGCACCTATTTATTACATAAATGTGTTAAAAATATATCTCAGAGAAGGCATCACTATCATTCACAATTCCGACATAAAGTAACCTTTTCTATTAAACCATTAGAAGAACGGAAAAAAAAAGGAATTATGGAAATTAGTGAGAACTGACTGGTGCCTAGGGCTATTGACATTCCTATTAGCACACAATCTGTAGATAAAAATTTGTATTAATGAGGCCTAATAATTTTAATTAAAACTTTTACTAAACATAATCAAATATTTTTAATTTTTATCTCTATTGCTATTAAAATGTAAATGAAGGTAGAAAAATACCAAAATAAAAATCTAAATTGTACTCATATCAAAATAACAATGTTGCGAGTGTATTTATGAATTGTAATTGTATTCAAATAGCCGACGATAAGAAAATATTATGACTCAAATAATGTAAATCAACATTTCATTCCTTTTAACTAAAATATTAGAAAATATTTTTAAGTATTCTTGTATGTTAAATGACATAGAAATATAAGTTAGTGAGGGAGAAAAACGAAAGTACTACTCACAGAAAGAAAGGCGTCAGTCGTTGTTGAAGGTAATCCCAAGTGGATGCCTGATGTAGACACTGACCTGACACACACCGTCTCTCACCGGACACTGAGCTCCTGGTCGTAGTACTCGTAGTAAGTCTGGTGGGGGAGGATTCAGGAGGTCGGGTGAGATCGGCTCCACTCGGCCGACAGCGGTTGGCGGAGACCACCAATCGGGCTATGGTGAGCTAGCTGCCAACGGGGGGGTGGGGCCAACCCTCTCTCGCTCCATCTCATGCAGAACTGGTTAATCACCTTTGATTTTCCTGGCATATAGATTTTTTTTTTTTTTTCATGAACGAAGGATCCAAAATCATTGCGGAAAGAGTGTCTTGTTGAAGAATGTGTTAAATCTGATAGTGCACCGATGAATAACCACCCAATCGAATGTATAGAGAGAAAATAATTTTCCCAAATATACGTATTGCATATTTGAGTTGCTTTCTCAATCAATTTTCACAACAAAAAAAATTCATTGTTAAATTACATTAAAAATTACAAAGGATACAACCTATGTTTACTTTAATATTGTTCACGTAGGCTTCGTCGGTCGTCAGATGTATTTACCATTTCATCTTCCGGGTTGGACCGAGTCAAATTGTTCTTATTTGCCGAGCTTTCGCACATCATGTGATGGCTTCTTCAGGGCTGAAAAGAGAATTCGTCAGATGTATTTACCATTTCATCTTCCGGGTTGGACCGAGTCAAATTGTTCTTATTTGCCGAGCTTTCGCACATCATGTGATGGCTTCTTCAGGGCTGAAAAGAGAAATTCTTTTATTTTCAGCCCTGAAGAAGCCATCACATGATGTGCGAAAGCTCGGCAAATAAGAACAATTTGACTCGGTCCAACCCGGAAGATGAAATGGTAAATACTTTAATATTATTTAATGTTGGATAACTTCCAAACCGACTGAAAGACAAGCGTTATATTGTATTTACCGTTTCTTCTTCCGGGTTGGACCGTGTCAAGTTGTTGATAGTTGCCGAGCTTTCACACATCCTGAATCATTCATTCATTCTCTATTCAGCCCTGAAGAAACCATCACAGGATGTGCGAAAGCTTGGCAATTATCAACAACTTGACACGGTCCAACCCGGAGGAAGAAACTGTACATACATCTGATGACCGTGGAAGCCTACGTGAACAAGCATTATATTTCGTGAAGAAAAAGCCACACCATAATGAGTCCGAAAAAATGTGAATCCTATTCCCATCTATCGATGATCCAAAGCAAAACATCGCCTTGTAGTATTGGTGGATCGATGGATATAGCCTCATTTAAACTTACTTTTTGTAGTCGCTATGTTTTCAGAGAATTTCGTGATAATTATAGAAAGCTTTAGTCAAAAATATACTCTATTTAGCTAGAGAAAGATTGAAAATACGATTATCTTCGTCTAAGAAACTCTTCATATCTCGGCAAAAGGTCAAACTATATGACTTCTTTATTTTATTATAAATAAAACATTATCAAACTCTAGATCTGGCAAGGTCAAACAAAAAACTATTATTTTTTTAAAGTTTTTATTTACTAATTTAAA